>JACXGI010006514.1:25874-41858 GCA_016801175.1 Esox masquinongy
CCCCCCCCCCCCCCCCCCCCCACACACACACACACGTGCGTGTACATTAATTTAAGCAACAATAAGAGAAACCAGCCCAGTGTTATCATTCAGTGTTCTACCTAGATTACATTATAGCCTATAGTTTTATATCAGCATGCTGCCTTGCAGTTCTTTTGGCCATTTGAAGCGCTTGTTAACTGTACCTGGGCTAGACAAAAGGGCTCATCAGCAATATCCATGTAGAATCAGCGTCTCATGTGAAGCCCCGGGCTAACCTTCATCTGCACGCAGGCACTCACTGGGCTCCTATTTCAAGGCTCTGATGATCAAATATCTCCTTCAAAAGGCATCAGGCCTCCCTCTTTTGCTTTAGAAGGCTGGCGTCGTTTAGATCGGCTTTCTCTTGAATTGCCATCTCAATGTTTCTCTCCCTTCAATCTCTCTGTGTGTTCTGCTTTTGACCCTGAGAGGCGCCGAGTTGACGATGAGCCTCATTAACCGAGTCATCACACTGGCTTCTTCAACTTATTGTCTCCCGCACCTTATCCCACCCTCCATCTTGAAAAACTTGGAATAAATTAAAGCGATAATGATCCAGCGTATTATACCATTAGTCACAAATGAAGTGGTTAATGCAGAGAAAAGATAAGGCTTCAGATCTGATTCAGTCGATTCATAAAGAGGGCTGGCTTGTTGTAAAATGGCAGATAGTCTGCAAATTGGGCTTAGACATCATAAAGCAGCGTTATTACCAAATTACCCTCAGGTTTTCCCGCCCATTCTGACTCCAACCCGCGAGGAGGACTGGCAAGAGAAAGGAGGCCATTGTGTGGCATTCAAATACATTATTCTTTGAACAAATATTTCAGATTAAACAAAAGAACACTGATGCTTCCTTTACCTCCCAGATGTATTTGCTTTTCATTCATACTTTTGATTGTGACATTTTAAACTATTTCTCAGTGAAGCTCAAGGCATTAGGGGCCAAATGACAGGGCTGAGTAAATAAAAAATCAAATGAACAGGAATTTGATAAGAGATACAGTGTTTGATCAAGTTGAGGCTTATGTTGGCTTATGAATGTCTGTTCTTCTGAACAGTGAGGTGAAGCTAAGCCAGTAATTACCATGGTCCAGCTTAACACTGAAGATCTCACATAGTTTATAACAGTTTATAAACAACTCAGTAAAGTATATACATTAATATAGCATCATCCAAATACCTGCAATAGAACAATAACCTATTTAGGATAGAAAATATCACACAGCTGACCAAGTGGAAAGCAACACTGTCATTAACACCCGCCGAAGACAAAACCAAAATGTTCAACTGGAACATTGGAGGTCCCTCCTTGTCCTCCTGTCAGAAGGACTGGGTGGAGCTGCAGCCATACAGCACACACTGGGGAATACGTTGGATGGGGAAGAAGAGCGGGAGAGAGATGGAGAGAGAGAGGGACCAAACCTGGCAGGTCCGTTGAGGCCATGCCAGTGCTGCCAGCGCCACGCGGCGTGGCAGAGGGCATGCGCCAGGAAATGTGGCAAGAGGAGGAAAGATCAAACAACCAGGGCTGTAGATCTCCACCAATCTGCTCTGTATTCATGTCTGAGCCAAGGAGCAGCTGAACCAGACGTGATCCCAAGTGTGGGATGGACAGGGACACGCGTGTGTGTGTTTGTGTGCGGGCCTGTGGACAACAACCACTGTACACACACCCACACACACCCACACACATCCACACACACACACACACACACACACACACACACACACACACAGCTCACAAAAACACCATAAACAAAGCAACCAGACCACTAGAATGAATGGGAGAACACATGGGATTAATGGGAGTTGGAATTATGTACTTTTCCTTTAAGCTCCTAAGTCAAGATGAGTAGTTAGTTACTAGTTAGTTTATAGACGGTAATATTTAGACTTTGGTATCATCACAGACCTACAGTGTAAACGACATGATGTGCCTCTCAGCTCCAGCGGGCCCAGCAACACGCCGCACACCAGGGCCAGGACACTTTCCTGGTCCAGAAACTTGTTCTGTATAGCCGCAGTAAAGCAAGCAGACGGCAAATGAGCTTCAAGCTGCCTGCCATCTCTCCCACTTGGACAGATGGCAAAATTAGACAATATGCTTTCCAAAATTACACTGAAATCACATGGTTGCCTGTCTGTCCTTGCTGCGTCTATGATGGGTATTTATGGTGACTTTGGCGAGGAATGGTTGAAGAGGGGCTGGGGATAGGACTGGGTTAGGACTGGGGATAGGACTGAGGATAGGACTGGGGTTAGGACTGGGGTTAGGACTGGGTTAGGACTGAGGTTAGGACTGGTGTTAGGACTGGGGATAGGACTGGGGTTAGGACTGGGGATAGGCACATTGGGGACTGGGGATAGGGTTAGGGTTAGGACTGGGCTAGGACTGGGGATAGGCAGTACGGGGTCTGGGTCTGGGAATTGGGACAGGACTGGAGCTGGGAGTCATTGCCGGTGATTGATACAGTATCAGATAACTGGGATAGGATATAAGGCCAGAAGGAGCATCAGTGGACCTTGGCGGGGTGGTGGGGTGAGGAGCTGGAGAGCTCCATGACAATGCATGACAAACAGCCTGCTATTTGGAATGCATCTGTAGGAGCCTGACAGGAGTGCAGCTCCTCTGAGAGATGCAGCAGAACAGGACGAGGGCAGACCAACAGTGCTCATCACAGGAATCTTCCTGCTCCGTGTACAATTTCGGAGCGACACGGAGCATTTTATGACAATATTAGCCGTATCGCTACTCCCTGTTTTTAAATCATCTTAAACTGGTGTCTAAAACCAGAGTCTACAACGCTGCCGTGTCTTGGGAGAGACCGCCATCCAAAAGGATCTGTGTCAGAAATCTCGTCGGAGGGAATTGTATCATTCCATCGCTGCATGTCTTCTGAGATACGATTGTAGAATTCAGCAGCTGGTCTTTATTTCGCCTTAACAGTTTCAAATTAGAGTTCTTCGGGAACTCTGCTGCGATACAGTTTTGGGAAAGACTCGCTACCATGAATAATAAGCATCATCCTAACCAGAGAGATGACACTACATCACTAACTAAACTACATAACTGTCCTCGCATTCTTTAGCCAGGGGAAAAAGCCCCCCAATCCCTTGGTGGAAGGCTCTGTCTCCGTCTTTGTGCCCGGTTCAGGCAATTACGCCAAGCTACGTGTGTTCTGACGGAGGGAGGGCAACGGGGGTGTGAAAAAGTCATTTTGGCGGTGCACTCTTCAGTTCCGGTCATGCTCCGTACCTAGGCAAATTAAAACCCTCCCAGTAGCCTATGTAAATACGCTGCCTACTGCGCTGCGCTTTAATGAGCCATGATATGAAAGACATATAAAACCAACGGAAAATAGCTGGCCACTTAAATGTGGGGTGCCTCTGACAGGTACCGCCAAGTTGGATGCAGGGTGGCGGGGGCGCAGGGCGGGGCGGGGGTGTGGGGGCAGAGAATCTATGGAATTCTGGAGTAATCTGGGAGGTTGAATGAGCGAGGAAAGTCAGAGGAGAGTAACTAGTTTTTTGCTTGAGGCACTTCAAAGTATCCGGGTGGCAGTGGTTCGGGCGTATGGTGGGGGAGGAGTGTGCATGTTTGCGTGTGCGCGTGTGCGCGTGTGTGTGCGCGCGCGTTGCTAGGAGGGGGTTGTGTAGAGAGAGTAACTACTGTGTATACTGCCTTCCCTCAGACGCGGCGTAGCAATTGTCCCCCAAAAAACACAAACTTAAAACATTTCCATAATTTCTAGCAGAGACCTCAATCCTCTAATAACCTGCCTTTTAAAATCCTTACACGGATTACCTATCTGTGAATCTGCTTTGTATGCAGAATGGAAAGGCAGTATGGTAATGAGTGCCTGTTAAAGATGGTGGCGTACCAAAGGAACCCACATCTGCACCCAGCCGATTAATCCACAACATTCAGAGGAATCTGAAGTCATTTACAATATCACAGAAATCAAGATTCCCTGCCAGAGCCAGCTAGGCAGCACAGAGTCAATGCCCAGTTCAATGAGGAGAGAGCGAACGTGTCATTTCAAGACAGATGCGTGCATTCACAGGAAGCACAGGGGCAATTTAACATTCACAAGCAAATAATGAAACAATTTATAGTAAAAAGGAAATGCACACCCAATTATTATTGAGGAAATAAGTAGTAACAGGAGCTGACCAAATAGGTGGCTCTACACTGATGGCATAATGTTACGCAAATACCAATCTACATATTAAGTCCTAGAATTTCTATACTGTCATAAAACACAGCATTATTTAAAATGATAGGAACTTTTGGACCTGTATCATTATGTGTATGTAATTGAAGAAACTGTTTTGTTTGGACAATATTAATTATGGGCATTATGTTTATTGTAAAGCTTATAGGCTTATTTGTTCAAACATGTTATAGCAACTAAGAAAACATATTTAACACAAATCACTGTTTTCTCTTTTAAACATTATGGTTGGGAAAATATTGATTTAATGAGGGGGAAAGAAAGAACTGTAAGCCAAAGCCATGCTAAATCCACTCTTTAAAGTATCTCAGACAGCTATAAAGGTATGGCAGCCTGATAGTCTCTATTGTTGTTGTGACATCTGACAGTTTTACTGGTGAGGAGGGGGAAAAACAGAGAAAACAACCAGTAGGGTGCCTTATGAATTTAGACTGAGTTCAGATTCAATGTGGGGCCAAAACAGAAAGTCATTGGACTCTCCCTATGAACTGTCAACTAACGCAACCACAACTAAACTGGTGTCTCAGGCTGTGTGTGAGCTGTCTAAGGTTTAGCATAACATGACTCTGACCGTCAGAACATGTGTCAGCCTCCACGTTCAGCAGGCCTGGTTAATGAATGTAACAAGGGAAAACAGATTTTCAACTGTGAACTGAGAATTCTACCAGCTCAATTCTCACGAACATTAAGCGAACCGTGCCACAATGGCCTTCTCGTTATCCCTGCCTATGTACAATGAAATGATGACATTGGAGAGAGAGAAAGTTCACTGCAGCTGTCTCTATCTGACACGGCGACAGGCTTCGCTCCTAATCCAGCGGGCCCAGTCTGTTACGTCCTCGTTCCCGATCGCAGGAAGGAGCATTTTACTACAAGCCATCCTCCATCTAGACCCCTGCTAACTTTGCATGACCTTGCCATGCTGAATAAGACTGTAAAATTGATTCAGCTCCCTGTAATAAAAGAAGCATGAGCATTATCAGCATAATAATTATAATTAATACTAGCAGCTAGCGCGCTGAAGTAGAGGCTCCCATTATTTACGAGGAGGGTCCTTGCTAAGCAAACACAATAATAATCTGCTCCATATTTTTTATTGATATGTTGATGAATGGCTCTCTTTCATACAGAACCCCAATGGAATGTCTCAGTGCCTGATCAGAGCCGTGCTGATTATTTCCACTCTCCTTGGTTCTGTCCTCCCTCATCCCTCCATCCTCTTTCATCAGTCCTTTGTTGGTTCTACCTTAAGTCTCACTGACTCCTGACCTCATTACCGGAGCCCAGTCAGGTGACGGAGGCACCCAGCTGCCCAGGTCCACCATGTGATTTACCACTATCACCAAATAAAGTGTCTTAGCTAGGCTACACAGCTCACTGAAACCACAGCAAACAGACAGCCTGCCCAGTGAACATCATACGTACAACACTAGATGAAACTCAGGACCACATCAAAGGGAAAGGGTTGGGCTGAATCTTCCCCATGTCCAACATGTATACCTGGAGGAGAGGGTTCAGAGCCAGCACTTGTTTCAAAACAATGTGTCTTCTGATTTTATCATTGACTGTATCATTGATTGTATCACTGATCTTTTTCATCTGAATATTTGTCATTTATAGAAAGAAATGGCAAATTATTATACATTAAGAAAAACAGAAAAATCTAAAGCACAATTACTGCAAAAAAATAAAAAATTTCTTCAGGCCCCCGTTGAGGTTGTCTGTTACTTCAAAAGTTTTTGGGCAGAGACAGAACAGCGGAGTTTTTCATTTTCAAGTACTCTTGGACACCAGGCTACCCCTGCCTCCTCAGCGTATTGACAGACAACACAGTGCAGTATTTCTTCCTGCACAAGAGATAGAAGTTGCAGGGAACAGGGGACAATGTGCCTTTTTGAATGCAACAAATGAAAAAGCGTAGTTCAAAGTATGTTTTATTTTTTCAAACAAGCTGTCATTAATGAAAAGGTTGAAGACTCCTGAATACAGAACCTAGGGTAAGTTTATGTTTATTTTATTTTATGGACAACGTATGTTTTATAAGTGTAACGTTGCCATGTACTGTGATTGTTTTCAGGGATACACAACATCCTAAAGTATATACGTAGATATCTTCATTAGAATCTAACATTTCCCTTGGTGTAGTGATGCTGACTGACCCCACTCTTCTCCACAGTGTTAGCACTTTAAATAGTAATAAAACATAGTCTTAAATTATTCATTCATCAAATTATATCTTACGACTTTAAGATACGAAGGTAAGCAATCTTTCTGAAGGAATTATAAATTCATGTTATATTATATAAATCCCTGTAACTGGCTAATGGTTAGAGAAGGACTTTATGGCCTAGTGAAATAGTATAACATAAAAGAAAAGCAGAGACTCCATATGATCTAGGTTATAATTCATAATTAGGTGTCTGTGTATCTTATGCCATATATTCCTCCTGGTAGATAATTGCAGCCCATCCCTCCTAATATTGCAGAGAGAAGAAAAACGCTTATTTGTCCCTATCTCCTTATTAATTCTACTCACAAATCCTTGATTATTTTCCAATCCTTTCCTGTGATAGCAGCGCTGGCTGGCTCTGTTTGTCTCTCTTTCCCTCTGTCCTCCACATAGAGCAGACTGATGCCTGCTTGCCTGCCTGTCTCCTCAATCGTCTGTTTTGTTTCTCCTTTTAATGAACAGTTGGATTCTTTTATTTCTCTACAAGTGCTGGATTTGCCTTATCACCCCCGTTCCTTTGAGGGTTGCCAATTGGTTTTATCCATGGATGTATCATTTCTTAGGCTTCCTCTTTTTTTCCCCACAAAGAGAAAGAACCAGTTCGTCAACAAGCCTCTCCGGAGTGGGAGATTATAAACCTCAACATCACCTACCTTCCAGCGCTACTCCCAACTGGTCTGGGTAAAACTCAATTAAACTTGTCCCCACTGAATTCCACATTACAGTACATTAAAAGGAAATTCTTCAAGCGTGATGACAGAGCTGAAACCTTAACTTCAGAGACGCTATTTAAGAGATTTCCTAAATGTCTTATTCTTTGGGGTATTGGCCTCTTGATGATGTAAAAGACAAAGAGAAGGGGTTCTTTACACTTTGGAGAAACTTTATGATTTATTTATCATTAACTAATTGCACAAAAAGTCCCAGCCCCTGATTAATATTAAGCAAACAACAGAGACTACTAAACACTGTTTCTAAAGTCACTGCTTATCCATTCCAACAGTGGTAAAGGGAGGTCCCTTTGAAACATATTTTCATACATTGGATGTCAACCTGTCCCCTACACCAGTTGTTGTAATAAAAAGATGTTGATCTTGCTGGATGTTGTAATATTTTGATCTAGATTTCAGAGCTTCACAGTCGCTCAATATCAATTCAAACCACTGCTTTAATACAATCTGGTTGACTTGAAGAGGCTGTTCAGCCAAGCATCATGTTAATGTCTACAGTGGAAAAAAAACAGTAGCGGGCAGGACGAGATGTTTATTTACATGTGACATTGTGCTTTCAACCACATGATAGAGAACAACAAACAGTGCAGAGGGTTTCTTAAGACCTTAAGGTCTTCTCTTTGTGTGAGATGCAAGAGTTACATTACGATGAAGAGCTCACCTCCTCCTCCTCTCTATCTCCAGTTTTGACAGTGAATGGAATGAACAACCACAGCAACAGTAGAATAGAGTGGAAGGCTTGGAGCTCCACTTCACCCCGGCAGGCCTGCTTATCAAGTGGAAGCCCCCCCCACCCCCCACCCCCACTGACAAGCCTGTCCCTTCCTTCTGCCCTGGAATGCTGGAGCAGCTATGAAGTTCTCTGTACTCTAGTGGGCGTTATGTGTCATTGTTTCAGACGGCAGGTCGTTTGTGCGTGTGCATCGCAAACAGCCCACCAATAGGTGTGTTATTAGAGGAGGGGGTGTGGCCAATGGCTTTGCCCTAACATGTCAGTCCTTTGACATGGGCGGAACCCAGGGCTGGGACTGGGCTCAAGACCAAAATTACTCCCTCTCTCTCATCTCCTCTGCTTCCTATTCCACACACACACACACACACACACACACACACACACACACACACACACACACACACACACACACACACACACCGACACTCTGGCTCATAGATCTACATTGAGAGATAGTACAGAGTTGAAGGTCAGGGTAAAGCCTGTGGAAAAACCCTGGGATAGACCTTGACACTTCTGTGCTTTTAAAAATAAAAGTTCATTTCCCTTATTTGCTGCTTAACATTCTTCATCTTGTGAGTCTCATTAGACCTATTCAAGATGCGCGCTGAAATAACGTAATAAGAAATACATATTTTGAAAAAAACATTTTTATGATTTTCATAATTTTCATATGACAAAGTACAATAGCTAATGAGCACATACAATGATTGTGAAAACCTTAACAAAGTGCTGTCATCTGAAGGAGAGAAAAACGATCTACTGTCCAACACTTATAGACTGTAACTAGTCATCAATCTGAGGTTCAAGTAAAACAAAGAGTAGAAATGGAAGAAAATCTGTTGAATTGGAAATTGGAAACAATTAATATTTGTCTGTAGTTATTTGGCAAAACACTTTTCAGCCAATTAATAGCTTCAATTATTAATGTAAAATTAAATTTGAAATAGGTCCTATAATGTTGAAAGTCCAGTAACAAGATGAGGAGACCACAGTTAAAATGAAGAAATAAGGAATTACTTAAGAATTGCAAGGGAATCAATGTATTTTGCCACAACTGGATTTCCTGTGCTCTCTTCCTAATATTATATTACAGTAGCTATTGTACAGTAGCTACAGACGATATATCCTGCAGTGACAAATACACACTTCTGGTAAAATCCTACATAACATTGAAGGGGATTCAAATAACACTCCTATCCTATAAACATATGCTACAAAATGAATCCCAGCATCCTTCATTTCCATTGGGTAAAGCAGTCAATTGATAACAGATAGACAAGTTGTTTCTGGGGCCAGATTAAACTCAGAGAAGCCATGTAATTATCCTACATCTACAACGTGTTACACTCCACATTTAGCCAGGATGGCAAGCAGAAAATGTGTTTACTATCGAGCACAATTCCCTCCACTTCTCTGCTGTATGTGGGCCGAAGGAATGGCTGCTTGAATAATTCATAGTAAGAGCCACGGGCATATGCATGGTTTCAAATGGCTTTGAATAACTACACAGGTGACACTGCTGAAGATGGGGCAGCCTCCTCTGAAACAACCCACTGCCTTTCACTTTCTATCTTGCCTGCTGCATTACGTCAACAGATCCTATACAGTGGAGTGGAATCTGTTATATACCGCTCATTGAAAATAAACACTGATACTAAATTCAGATTGAGCATTCTCTAAAACAAATCCGGGTTGCGTTGTGCCTAAGAACAGCCTCTACTGATGGTATATTGGTCATCCACCGAAACCCATTGTGCCTCGCTGCTTAGTGTTGGAATAAAGCGATTTCAATAAGAAGCTGAGGGATGGGGCAGGTGAAACGTAACCGCTCTGACATTCCTAGACAGTGGCGTGGATTCTAGCACTGACTGTCCAGGATGTCAACATTATACTTTGAATCATGTTTCGAGGTTGTAGATTGTTGGTTTACAATTACTTTGTTTACTAACACCGAAGTAGATTAAGCCTATTTTTGGGGTTGATTGGGTACAACTGTTAAACTCAAGGGTATGAGGTATTTCGAAGTTACATTCTTCATGAGTCAATTAATGAAACCAATTGACTTACAAGTCCAAAACTGTACAAAGCAACTCCTGATTGCCCCTTTAAATATATTTGCTTACTGAGACTTCAGCATAAAAAGCATAGTCCATAGCAGAATATAACAAAACATCTCCAATTGGAATCCCATTATACTGATTTGGTCGAGCAAACATGTTATTGTCATCATATTGTAGCGCTGACAACTTGTCTCATTTGGCAGGAGAACTGGGAAATGATTGACTCAGGAACTGTGACATGCATTTTACATTTCAAAGTGTCACTCTTCTTAAAGACACTTCATTTCTAATAATAGGGTGTTTATTGACAGGGAAAGCCCTTGAGATTAGACATCTGCTTTAATTATTGAGTCATTCTGTCTGCAGTCATAAACAACATCCCAAATACTTTTGACAAGAAAGTATGCAAAACATACAGTCTGTGTGATTTGTGGTGGAAGAGAGCTCTTCCCAGGTCTGTACAGTACGAACACAACCATGGAAGCCTTTTTTTGGTTTGGTGGAGGTAGCCATTCTTCTAGCAGTGTGACTGTAACACCCTGAAGAAGATGATCGATGTGATGCTGTGTCGCTGAGTGGAGAAAAGGAGAGGTAGGCTTGCCTAATTCCTGACATGAAATATTACCTAGGTTATTCCACGGAGCAGAGCGCTTGGGATGGTGGAAGAGATAGCATCCATCCTCTTAGTATACCAACCAACCAAACAAACAAACAAACAAAACCTTTGTGACCTTTGACCCGACACAGGAAGTACAACTGATAAGTCACTACCAATTTCTTCTTCTTGCTCTGTCTTTTTTTTTTCCTAAAGCATTTTTCTCTCTTTGGCCCAGGTTTCACCTTGCTACGCCTGTGCCCTTCTATTAAAGATAGTAATGGCAGCCAACTTCATTCCCTTAGGATATGTGTGTGCGCGTGCGTATGTATGTATATATTTTTGTCACTTATGAAAGAAAAGTGAGAGACCATAAATCTTATTTTGCAAGCTAAGAGGCTTCTATCTCTCCAACAGAATAAAATCTGGTCCAAAACACTGCTGTGCACATTAGGCAGCTGTGGATTTAAGCCTTGTCCGCTATGATCAAACCAGGATTTATGAAGCATCATAACTCCAGACAACACCCAGCAGCTTATTAATTTTATATATTTCTGTCCATTCCGTGATATTCCCAGTCTTGACAGTCACTCAAGATAAGCCAAAAGCCTTTTGACAGGATAGAGTATATATATATATTTTTCACTGTTCTCCCGCTTCCCTCCAGTTGAATAGGTTTCAACTGAAACCTTGAGAGTCAGTGCCACTCAGTAATATGTCTTCCGTTTTTGTCTTCACATACAGCATTACTGTTTGTAAGGGGCCCTTAAATCAGGCAGACAGGCACTCAGTACAAGAGGAGAGGGGCCCATGCAGAGTGAGAGAGAAAAAGAGACAGTGTGTGTGTGTGTGTGTGTGTGTGTGTGTGTGTGTGTGTGTGAGTGTGTGTGTATGTGTGTGTGTGTGAGAGTGAGAGTGAAAGAGATAGAAGAGAGAGAGTGTGTTTTACATACTGTGATCGGGCTCCACCACAGTATCACACACACGTGATGGAATTTAATCAAAACACTCACTAATCACCATTTACAGGGCCGGCTATATAAAGGGCTGTTCTCAGATATGAGAGGGCAACATGCTGATAGTGTTTAATTTAACTAGAGTGTAGGTCGGAGGCTTGATTTAATGTGGCCCATAGGAAAATGAACGAGGGGAAAGAAAAACGGTTGTTCTTTTTGCAATGATCACATAAGTTCACATCAATAACGCCCAAACTCATTACCAGAAACACTACATGAAAGAGGTGGGGCTGCTCCCTCTCCCCCTCTCTCTCTCTCTCTCTGCAGTGTATGGTCTGGAGTGTCCGACCAAACTGTGGGTAGTGTGGATGTGCAGTGGGTAAACTGTATAGACTGTAGAGGGACTCTATATGCTGTGGGTAGATAGTATAGGTTGTTGGTCAACTGTATAGGGTGTAGATGTTGTGGATAGACTGTATAGGCTGTGGATATACTCTAAAACCTGTGGGTGGAACGTACAGGGTTTGGGTGGACTTTATATGCTGTGGGTTCACTATATAGACTATATAGATTGTAAAGGCTGTGGGTAAAATGTTTAGGCAGGCATCTTGGAAGTACCTTTGTGGTAAAAAAAAAAAAGGTCCACAGTAATGGAGGCTTTACAGTTCAAAATGGTTCCTCAAGCAATCCCTGTTTCTAACCTGAAGCTTTTAGTGAAGGGAGGGCTACCGGTCTGGGTAATTGTAATTGTTGTCCATGTTATGTTAGTACACAAAAAATTACAAATTTTCCTGAATATATATACATGTGTACTACATATTCTAACATCATATTTATAATGTGATTATATATGGTAATAACAATAGCAGTCAAAGTTTGAGATTTGCATTTGCTATTAAGGATCTCACACACCTCTTTAAGCAGTAATTGAATCTCCAAAACAATCAGTGTTCAACATTAACTTGTGAGAAGGAATGACATTTACTCTTGACTGGTGGACAAATAAATACCTGGAAGCCCACCTGTTCTAAGCCAGACTTCCTGTCCATGATGCTTCCAGGAACCCTTGGCTACAATGGAACATTAAAACTTCTCCAGAGTCACCAAACTTCCTCGAGTCACCATTACTTCTAAGACTGTAAAATAATACACTCCAAAAAAAGGTTCTAAAGGGGTTTTTCTTGGAACCAAGAAGTGTTCTCCCTGGAAGCAAAAAAGTAACGGCTGAAGAACCCTCTTGGACTCTTTTTTTTTTTTAGAGTAACCCTGTTCCAGGAGCTTCCTGCTACGCGGTATTTGGAGTAAAACCTACACTGCTTGGATGGGATAGGCTGACACACTGTAGTTCTAGGCTAGCTAGCCTACAGTACAGTACAGGAGGAAGCTGGATGTAATCTTCAGGAGCTGTTGATGCAGGGAAACACTCAGGGCTTGGGTCAATGGGATTAAAATGGTGGAGGTGGATGTGAGGAGGAAAGGCGGCTGGATGGGGGCTGTGGAATGGAGCAGGGAGCAGCAGGCATCGCACCCCAACAACAGAGAGAAGGCTGGGAGATTACAGGGAGACCATGAGGCTTGGGATGGGGACTCCTTGTCCCCGAGAGCTCGGGAAAAGACACAGTGACTCCAAATGGCATTGGAACACAGCATTACCAGGCCACTATTCAACAATATGCAATATCCATGGAGGAGGCTTAGCTTAGCAGGAAAGCCAGGGCACTGGCCCCGACCAGCGGGGAGAGCTGGGGTTTAGACCTCTGTGGCCACTGGGGTGACAGGAACAGGTGGTGTTGTTGGGCAAAGCCCTGTGGCTGCACCTAATAAAGCAATCCATTCAGGTCACCACGTAGTCTCCTCATAGTTGTCAAAATGTACTACACGGTGTCTCCTTTTGGGACACGGCTGAACTGTCACCAGCAGTGAGCATTGCCCTGAAAGAGAAATATCAGATGTGAACATGGGTTCACAACTCCCGTGTAAACTCCCTTGAGAAGATAAAAAAAAAGCCAGTAGACAACATCCAGGGCTCCCATTGCATTAGAGTGTGTGGTCTGTGGGTTGAATTAAGTGTTCCAAACCCCTTGGTACTGAAGGAGCTGTTGAGCAGATGACGAATGTGTTCCCACTGACCACATTGCACAGGGAAACATAACGGACTGTCTTTGACAGAGTAGGAGAAGCAGCGTATCAATGACCCCTCCCTTACCCCCCCCCCCCCTCTCTCTCTCTTCTCTGTCTCCTTCCGTCCCTCTCTCCCCTTCTCTCTCTCTCCCAGGGGCTGAGAGAATGGATGGCCCTGTCTGACCCTGGCGACACATACGTCTCCTCCACAACTCTACTGTACCTACAGCACGCCTGTCTGCTCCCCCTCCACACACACACACACACACACACACACACACACACAGGGGAGCCATCTCTGTCATACAGTGCTACAGAGCGCTACTGACCACTGCGACCTCCCTTTAAGCAGGCGGAGGTCATCTTCGCCGTGACGCGCCACCGCATGGGGAGATGGAATGGGGAACGGGGAGGGGGGGGCATGGGTCTCACCGTCTTCGACTGTGTACTGTACCTCAGCCACTGTCACCAGCACAGGGAGCTACAAAACACATCAGTCTCCTCCCCGTGTCACCGTGCAACCCGCCTCCTATAGCTGGACATTGTCACGTCCCTGCCCATGGTAGTGGGGTTTTAAGAGGGGCAGAATGGCCGAGATCCCGTGAGCTGATAGCTTCATAAACCCCATAGATAAGCCACCAATGAAAAAGTGATACCACAGTGATACCTCACTCTAAAGACTGCAGGGCTAGGATTTTCCCCCCAGACGGATGTGCAATCAATAAAATGGATTAGCTACAAAAGGTATGTATAAAGGTTATCAGGAGGTTCGCCTTCTTAAACACAGACACGACCCCACAAAACTATATTGTAATGTGTCCGCTTATTTCCTCCGAGGAAAATCAAATTTCTTCTAAAATTGATTTATAAGACATTACATTGTGGAAGGAGAAAACTGAAAACCCTACAATGAACCTTATAATGTCACAGCAGAACTGTTGTGATTCTATTGTGACCATATAACAGAATGATAGTTGATATAGTATCTCAGTCTTCTAGTGCCATCAGCATTTTTCTTCCTATCTTCTAGCATATCCCTGTAGTTCACCATCCCTCTTCACTGTAACTGTGTGTCTAAACACTCCCCCCGTCTCTCTCTCTCACCCATTTTTGCAGATAAAAAGCACCCCAATACAAAAGCTGCATATGAAGTCCCCCCTATTCGGTCTGTCTGTCTTTCTGGTTGTCCTCCACTCCCTCTCTTCTGCAGCTGAAGGTGGGTGGGGTTTATCATGACCAATGGCATCCTTCCACAGAGCTTTATCCTAAAGCACATTGACAATGCTTTTCACACCTACTTACAGCAGCCATGCCATAATGGGGGCGGTGAGGCCAATGCGACCAGGCAGTTCTAAAAACAGGCCAAGGCTTTTAAAGACACACACAACGGACTCTTTCTCTAAGCAGCCGCCATTCTCTGAAAATGGTAATGAACATGTTATTAGCAATTAGATAGGCTGTTAGGGAAGTTAGAAGGAAAAACGGAAAATACAAAGCAAATATAATATAATGTCTGGTGACTCGCTTTACTAAAAAATCCTAATTTACAGTCTGTGTTCCTGTATAGCGCTACAGTATTTTGATAGTAGGGTGTCTATGTCTTCATTGTTCTCTCTCATGGACAGACTTAAAAGCCCTGCTGGGCTCACTCACAGACAGCTCCATCTGCCTCCAGCAGATCGATACACAGGCATTTCTCATCATCGATTATACAATTATGCTAAAGCTAAATCAACAGCCCACTCTCCAGAACAAGCCCATTAACCAAGGCTAGACATGAGAGGAGAGGGGAGTAGAGTAAAAGAGCTGCTGTTTTTTGCCCAAGTGCTCTAAAGAGAAGCCTAGTGCCCGGCCAGTCCAGGTAATTCACTAGACATGATTATAATGCCACAAGGGTGCAATACATCACTCTTATTAGCCACACCGGAGTACAATGGTATCATAATTAATGGACGCAGCAGGATTGAACGCTGCCCTGACATGGAAAAGTGGGTCTACTTAAGCTTTACAAGGCATTTAAATATGCAGAGTGAATGGCAGAGTGAGTCAAAAGCCTCCTGCTACGAAGGGAGGCAGAACAACCCGCTAGGCTCCGCACTCATTGGTTAGACACGACACCCTCCGTGGTGCTGATACAAGAAGGCATGGTCATCTCATTGGTTAGACACGACACCCTCCGTGGTGCTGATACAAGAAGGCATGGTCATCTCATTGGTTAGACACGACACCCTCCGTGGTGCTGATACAAGAAGGCATGGTCATCTCATTGGTTAGACACGACACCCTCCGTGGTGCT
>JACXGI010006515.1:0-13087 GCA_016801175.1 Esox masquinongy
CCCCCCCCCCCCCATCCTTCCCTCTGACAATCTGGACGGGTGGGCAAGGCTTACAGGAACTGGGGGAGGCGAGGAAAGGTTCATGGGTGTTCAGTCTACTCACTGTGCTGGACTCACCTTGACGGTGGAACAGACCTGTGCTCAGTTTCTCTCCATGTTCTGTGTCAACCGCAGAAGAATTCAGATAAACATACAGAAGTCAACAGTATCTCCAGCCTTCTCTCTCAAACACACTGACCACTGAAATACCAGAGACTAAATATAAGTTCAGCCCCAGGGTGGACTTATTTGGAGTTTTTATGCATCTTATTGTGGACAAACCTCAATGTGTGGGACTCGATTAACATTACCAACATGACCTAATGTTCTAGAAGTAAACAGATCAATTCAATGAGAAATAATATTTAGGAATACTAAGTATAGTTACAGCTGTGTATAGCCCTGTCATACGAGATTTGATCGTAAAAAATATGCTAAGGCTGCAAAATACCTACTTCTGTCCCAAGCTGAAGCATTCTAAATTGGGCCTATCAGCCCACAGCTCTCTTTTCAAAGCATCTCTTTCTTTTTCTCTCCCTCTTCCCTCCATAAAACACTGAACCCCAAACTGGGCTTTAAATCTGCTGTTTTGTGAGTGGTCGCTTTCTGGAAACCTTTCACATCCTGTTTACGCCGACGGATTTCAACCCTGGACCACAGAACTCTGGCTGACAGCCCTGCTTGCCTGGAGGCCCTGCTTGCCTGTAGGCCCTGTTTCCTTGACACAACCTCACCATCTTGTCTTTGGCTTTTCTTTTCTCTCTTTCTTCTCTCTCATAGTTATGTTCTTTTACTTTAGCCTCTGTTTCTCATTTCTCTCCCTTTCTCATTCTCTCTCCTCCTCCTCTGTCCCTGTGGACTCCAGTAAGAGTTACTGTTGCATCTGCAAAACACCTCCTGGTGGATTCTCATAAAAACCCTTCTCTTGCCTGTCCTCCAGCGTTTTCCTTCTGTTCTCTCTATATCTCCTTTGGTAGTATCGCCAAAGTCCTGCGTTAAAGCATGTCTGAAATTGAATGCAATATTTCTGTTATCAGAAATTGCATTCATAATCAACGTAGAAGAACGTCTCAAAAGGATATTACCTTTACATTTCGATTGTGCAGCATGGTACTCACACAGCTCTCTGCATAATTTTCTTCATTTTCTACCCTTCTTTCTCTCCATTTCTCTTGCCAACTCTCTGTCTTTCTGTTCATTTACGGTTCAAATAAATACATACATATCTCTACCTAAAGGGCCCCATGGCTTATGCAAGTTTTATGCAGCAAGCACACATTGTTTTTCCAAAGAAAACATTTTAATATCGGACTTAAGATATGAATAAAGTTTAATAAAGCTACACTATCATTCAAAAGTTGGGGTCACTTAGACATGTCATTGTTTTCGAAAAAAAAAGCACATTTTATTTCCATTAAAATAACATCAACTTGATCAGAAATACAGTGTAGACATTGTCAATGTTGTCAATGATTATTGTAGCTGGAAAACTGATTTTTAATGGAATATCTGCATAAATGTACAGAGGCCCATTATCAGCAACCATCAGTCCTGTGTTCCAATGGTACGTTGTGTTTGCTAATTCAAGTTTGTCATTTTAAAAGGCTAATAGATCATTAGAAAACCTTTTTTATAATTATGTTAGCACAGCTGAAAACTGTTGTGCTTATTAAAAAAGATTAAAACTGGCCTTTTTCAGCATCAGTGTTTGTGGGTTTGTTTACAGGCTCAAAATGGCCAGAAATAAATAACTTTCTTCTGAAACTCGTCAGTCTATTCTTATTCTGAGAAATGAAAGCTATTGTGAGAAATTGCCAATAAACTGAAGATCTTGTACAACGCTGTGCACTACTCCCTTCAGAGAACAGCGCAAACTGGTTCTAACCAGAATACAAAGAGGAGTGGGAGGCCCCTGTGCACTTCTGAGCAAGAGGATAAATACAATAGTGTCTAGTTTGAGAAACAGACGCCTCACAGGTCCTCAGCTGGCAGCTTCATTAAATAGTACCCGTTGGCTATATCTCAGACTGGCCAGTAAAAAGAAAAGATTAAGATGGGCCAAATAACACTGATACTGGACAGAGGAAGATTGGAAAAAAGTGTTATGGACAGACAAATCTAAGTTTGAGGCGTTCACAAAGAAGAACATTCGTGAGATGTAGACCAAATGAAAACATGCTAGAGGAGTCCTTGACGCCATCTATCAAGCATGGTGGAGGCAATGTGATGGTCTGGGGGTGCTTTGGTAGTCGTAAAATGGAAGATTTGTACAGGGTAAAAGGGATCTTGAAGAAGGAAGGCTATCACTCCATTTTGCAACACCATGCCATACCCTGTGGATGGTGCTTGATTGGAGCCAATTTCCTCCTACAACAGGACAATGACCCAAAGCCCAGCTCCAAACTATGCGAGAACTATTTAGGGAAGAAGCAGTCAGTTGGTATTTTGCCTATAATAGAGTGGTAGAGCACAGTCACCTGATCTCAACCCTAATGAGCTGTTGTGGGATCGGCTTGACCGTATGGTATGTAAGAAGTGCCCATCAAGACAATCCAACTTGTGAGATGTGCTTCAGGAAGGATGGGGTTCAATCTCTCTTGAAAGCCAAAGATCTGCAAGGCTGTAATTGCTGCAAACGGAGGATTCTCTGACAAAAGCAAAGTTTGAAGGACACATTATTTCCATTAAAAATCAGTTTTTCTAACCTTGTCAATGACTGTATTTGCTATTAATTTTGCTATATTTCCTGTTTTCATGGAAAACAAGGACATTTCTAAGTGACCTCAAACTTTTGAACAATGGTATATGTAAATGAATAAGATATTTACAGTTTTCATGACCTTATTCAAGTGGGGATGAAACCAGGTTCTGAAGCCAGTTTTCGAGTTTCGTGCTGTTGAAATTTCAACCTGTGCCAGAACGCAAAATGTGTTCTCGTGACATGAAGGCTTGAAGATATACATTTATCGAGACGTTCAGTCTGTCCTTTATGCTTGAAAAACGAAAGTTGTTGTCTTTGTAGTCAAAGTCTGCTTTCATCCTTTCGTCCAGGCCGTTTCCTCCTCCCACAATCCCCCTCTCTCCCGACTGGGCTCCGGCGTCAGCGGCACTTGCAGGACCTGACCACCATGTTGGAGAGCTGCTCCACCTTGGGAGTACGGCCGATGAAGTACACGATGGTCAGGGGCTCTAGGTCCTGAGGCACACAGCAGGGAGAAGCCGACGCCTCTGGGTTCAGCTTGTTATACAGAGGCAGGATCTGTGTGTGTGTGTGTGTGTGTGTGCGTGAAACAGAGAGAGCGTGAAACCACCTTTATGTGTATGAAAAGGAAAGCGCCATCTCAAATATCGCAACAACAACAGTGGCAAACAATGAAAACACTTCTTAAATAGCCTACTTAAAGCAAACGACTATTTCACTGTCCAATATGGTTGTGTTGGTGTTGAGACCCAACCAGGTTGTAAACGTTTAGAGAGTGACCTACCACACGACTATAACAGAATGCTGTGTGCTGAGGTGACAGACAGCTAGCGTGACCCAACTACGTTGAAAATAAATTGAGTGCCACAATAAACCCGTAAGAGATGGACTGTGTGGAGGCGATAGCACATTTATGCCACTGTAGCGGTTAGGGTTGACTGACCATGTTGTAGTGGTTGTCAGCGCTCCAGAGGTATGGACAGCTGCCAGAACAGAAGTTGGCCTTGTAGCCTTTGGGCTCGTGGATCCACTTCCAGTTAAGGTCACGGCGGAAGTCGATGTAGAGCGATCGTAGACAGCAGCCTGGGTCCGAGTTCCTACAACAGGCAGGAATGGAGAAATAAAAATAAAATGTATAAAGTGTAATAAATAAAAAAACACTAATCAACATTTGTGTTTAAATTCATGCAAGGTTGATTTCCAAAACCTTAGTCTACAAAACCTCCTATAAGCCTCTGACAAACTTAATATCTTTTAGTTTAGTGGGCCATGAAGCACATGAAGGATGTTGGATGAGTAAATGCTGTGTCTGACATTTATTTAACGGGGATATTATTTTATATCAGTTTGATAGGGTCTGTTGGCTACCTGGAGCAGTTGGTGGTATCTGCTGCGGCCCTCCTTTTCCGGGTCTTCTTCCCAGGGTTGTCCACCCTGTCGCTGGGCAACAGGGTCAGGATAAGGTGGGGTGTCTTGGTACTAAACTCTACCTGGCCCTTGGTTAGCCCCGCCCCTGGTCTCTTCACCTGCTGCTGCAGCAACTCATCATCCAAACCTTAGGAGAAATAAGGGAGGAACAAGAGGGGGAGAAAGGTTTGGGGTTTTCTCAGCGTGGGGGAAAGTCTTAATCAAGCTGACCGACATGCACAAATACCTTTTGCCGTCTAAATTTCTTGAAAGAAACCCCATCAGTCATCTCAATCAAAAACAGCCATGTGTCTATGTTCAACAAGTTCTACAAAAAGCCAGACCTGCGAAGCGTGCCTCAAGCTCCTCGCTCTTATTGGGCACAATGCTGTTAGTGGAGGGAACGAAGGTGCAGCATGGACAGTGAACACCCAGCTTCAGACCCAGGTTCCTCTCTGTAGGACGAGGAACACAGTGAGCAGAGGAGACATGAAGAGATACGAGAGGCAGAGAGAATGCATGGAACCACAGCCTGTATCCGCTGCTTTTAGCGGTGTCACAGCAAACAGCATGGTGTTCCTGCTGCCATAATAGTAGAGGCAAGGCCTGTCATTTTAACATGTATATGGTTAGCTTGCCCCTTGACCTGTATGAGCCAGCCAGTCCTTCACAGTCTCTGTGACATCCACAGAGAGCCACGCCCCCTTGGTCCGCGGACGAACAGTTCTGGAGTCAATGTACCTCTGCAAAGGGCCTGTTGGCTCTTCGGCCTTCATCACCTGACAGGGACATAGAGGGACAGCCAAGCAGAAAAGCTGTCAACTATATACAGATGTTATTGGAACAGGTTCTTCAGGATTGAATCAACAACTATTCAAATCCTGTAAACTGGGCTATCAGGCAGTTCTATAAGATATTGTGATACTTGGTACTGGTAGTTAGGATGTGTGTAACTTGTGTACATGTGAGTGATAGTGCAGGTAAGAGATGGTACAACGTCAGTACTTGATAGATCTCCACTCTCTGCTCTGTGGTTCGGGCCTGGGGGTTCACTGCTCTGTAGATTCTGAACTCAGCTTTGACCAGGGTGCTGGAGTTTCTGTCCACCCCACTCACATCAAACCGCACCAGTCTATAGTATGGGCTGGGAGGTATAGGGTTCACTGCGTCTATGGGAACGGAAAGAGAAATACCACTTGCTAGAAAAACGAATAACTGTATTGTATTCATTAGGTTGCAGCATATAATATGTGATAAATATTTAATAGCCTACCGAGGTCAAACAAACCAATTTGAGTAGATGTATCTGACAAATGGCCAACAACTTGGCAAGTTTAGTGCAGTAAAACGTTTTATATATATTTCTATAAAACACGGATATTGAAAGGAAACACGATTGCTTTGTTACATTCATTGTAATTTACACTTGAAGGTTTCACTCACTCGTGTCGGCGCGCTGCGGGAGCATGTCTATGCGCTGAACCTCTTTTGCGTAATAATCCTCCTCACTGCTCTCCCGGTCGCACGCAGAATCGGCCTGGCGTGCACGCTCTTTCAGCAGCTCCTTGGTGCTGTTGTATAGAAGCATCACTTCGGCGGGTACGGCCTCCGGTTGTGTGCTTGGCACCAGTGACTCCGGTGGGCTACGGTAGCGGAGCTTGCTGAGGATCTGGCCGCGAACGGCCTCAATGCGCTTGGACTTCTGATCATCCAGGTTGAAGGAATGGCAGGTGTTGAGCCCCTCGGCAGAAACCGCCAGCTGGAGCAGCAGCAGGCCGAAGTGAGTGAGCCACATAATAGTCCGGTGGTCAGACGGGGGAACTGGCTCACTCGGCTCCATGTGAAATATTGAGGAATCTTTCAGTCCGAGTGCTGTCTCTTCCGTTCAGTCGAATGCGATTTGAGAATTTTGGCGATCCTACGCCTGTCCGTGACTATGTACTCTTAACTACTCCCAGAATAGTAACTTTTGCAGAATTGAAAAGTTTGAAAAACGTTTAACACATTCAAAATAACCCAAATAATTTTATGAGCTCAGCCCATTTCGTTTATTAGCCTAATTTACCATAGTTAGCTTAGATTGTTTGCAACGTATATATCTGATAATTTTGGCCAATGAAAGCCAACTCGGACAGAAGGGAATAAAATAACTGTCCATACGTTTTTTAAAACGTCTTATCTGAGCGATTCTTCCCATATGGAAGTCACTGCCTATGAATGTGCTAAAAACTTGAGAAAATCTTGAGATGTAAACCAAGCAGCATGGTTATTTCACATTATATTGAAAATAAATCGTCCTGGAAAAATGTATTTGTAATCCCAAGAAAACGCCTCCAGAAAACGGACTAGTACATTTAGCTATTGAATAATACCAATAAGCCCTTAAAAGTCCTCTAAAAAATAAGTAAAATTCCTGCCTGTAATTTCTTATGTTTCTCTGAGAGGAAAAAACGTTTCACTACAGCAAAAAGGTCTGATGCCTTCCATTTCTTTTTACAGAGCTATGAGACAGTAACTTCAGTGTACAACTCAAGTATGTGTGGGTGTGTGTACGAGATATCTGCATGTTAGAGGTAGCGGGTGGGGTTTCATCAAAGGGATGGTGTGTGTCACTATGTAGGTATATTTCTCTCATCAAATCAAATTGTACACACACACAGAGACAAACACGGGCAGGCTCATTTTTTGAGATTCTCCCAACAGCAAAAATATTTTGCGCAAGCCTACCTTCTATACTCAGGTAGCCTATCCTCTTCAAATATATTGAAGCCCCATTTCAAGAAGTTAGGCCTAAAATCCGTCCAAGATTTCAACAGCAAAAAAGTGCTGGATCAACTTTCCCAAATCCTTGGTTAGTTGTCTTTGACTGATCAGCCTCATTCTCCCAGTAGTTATTTCCATAACTGTGACAGGTCCTGTAAGAGTGTGTGCTACGTAAATGCAGACCATGTGTCCTAGACCTAGCATTTGTTGAAATCTTTTAATTTTCATATGCAGTTATAATAAATGACTAGTTATCCAGTCTCTCCACCCTGTCTCCTTTCGTTTTCTCCCGCCTTCTATTTTTTTTCCGTCTCAATGTTAATTACAGTTCAGGAGCTCGGGACTGTTAATCTGTCAGAGGAGGCTTTTATTGCAGCTCTCTTAACATCCTATTATACTGTTATTATAGTTTCGGCTCCAACGCTGTAATTGCAGTAAGTAGAAGGGATAGGTACTACAGAGAGGAGAAAGGGATGGTGAGATGGAGGGGGAGATGGAAGGGGAGATGCAAGCAGCCCCAAAGCTTGTGGGCGGCTGGCATTTTTTCTCCTGGCAAGTTTCTAAAAATGATAACACTTAAAGTTGCATGGGAACAAATACTTTTTTGTTTCAACATGACAGACAACGCTGCGCCTCAGACTGTGTGACCCGCACGGCAGCTCAGAGCAAAGTTTGCCTACGTGGATGTAGGGTAGTTTGGCAACAGTGCAGGCTGACCTGGGGGTGAATGGCTCAAAACAGCCTGGTGGTTAGCAGTGGTATTGCAATGTGTGGGTTCAAATATACTTCTCCAAAAACAACTTATCCCCGGCTAGTGCATTTTATAGTTTCCTCAGCCCAAATATAGTCACAGCAAATAGTCACAGCTTTGCCACGTCACTGAGTTCTGAGCAATTCTCCTACCCTGCCACAACACACTCAAGGATATGGTTTGATGATTTATCACAGTTTGACATAATTACATTTCGTTCAACACATGTCTGTAGGCTAGTTGAGGTTTTAACTGGATTTATTTATCTGTGCAATGTAATTACAAGGAAAGGTGTAAAAAGAAAAGAAAAACGCAATAAAACCATTTTATAAAAATAAATAGAACAAAATCAGCTCACAGACATTGGGCATTGTAAGATAATTCAGATCCAATCCATGGTTTTCTGGGGACAGTGGGATGAAATACAACATCCCATTTAGACATATCCCTAAAGAGAACAAAAACAATCCACAAGAGTGCTATTCCTTCTCATAAAGTCACACAACAAGAGTCCAGGTTCCCTTCTAATGCAACAGGGCCATACAATAAATGGTCAGGGTGGGAGGGTGAAGGCTGGTAGATGATCATATAACCAGACAGGGTACATCTTATATTCAAGAACCCATGGATGTTGGGTTAACCAGAATTACGCCTCTATGCCTCTTCCTCGTTCAACAGCATGTTGGGGACACCACGGGTGATGGGGAACTCACGACCAGACTCAGGGCACTGCAAACACCCTTCCAGCACCTCCACCTGGGACAAACACAGAAGTCACTGTACGAGACAAACAGAAACCTCCAGCAGAAGACTGACATCAAAAAAGCATCAGCTGGTGTCAAAAGAAAGCTAATACTGTATATGTAGACAAAGCATCAACAATTTAACCAGAATCCATCATATAATCAGGAAATAATCAAAGGATATTGCTTATGCTATGGATCTAAAATATGTCTACCTTTGTCTCAGCTCTGGAGCAGATTTTTCACCTTTTAGGCTCGTGAATTCAATCTAGCAACCCACACAACTGGTAGACTAACTACCGCCCTGGCAGATCTTTTACATAAATATTTGATTCTTAACTCTGAACAGATATTTAAAAGTGTTTTTGGAAGACAGTCTTTGTAGACTGTTACAAAACTGTACACCTGCAGTTCAATGGAAAATCCCTTGTGCCTCGGGGTGTACAGTGGATATCAGAAGTCTAAACACTTACTGAAAATGCCGCATCTGCTGATGTAAAAGGCTGACATCAAGACAAAGTCAGCCCTCTTTTCAACATTAATTAAATCTTGTAACCAACAATGTTTCAGTGAAAAAACAAATGGATAATTTCACAGAAAAAAGTAAAAGAAAAAAGAAACAGTCGATTGGTTACATAAGAGGGTCTAAATTTAGAGCTCTAAATTGGGGAAAAATCCCAAACAACACACTGAGTACATTAAGTAACTGGCTTCTTATCCTTTCTAATCATGGTGGCGGCTGCATCATGATATCAGTATGCTTGACATTGGCAAATTCCAGAGACTTTAAAAGATAAAAAGGAGTGGGATGCCGATAAGCACAGGCAATATGTGCTTACCCAAGATGACTAACAAATGATCACTGCTGAAAATATTTTTAACATGTAGACTCAGGTTAGTAAGTAATTAATCAAATGATATGAGTGTTTTATTTTTCACTGATACAATATTTTTTTTAGAGAGATACACTAGATTACAACATTTTCTTGTGGTGCTAGACAAAAATGATCTTGTAGTGAATGGTCTTGTAGCGTTAGTGTGAATAAAGGAACAGCCTAGATGTGGTCCTCTAGTGTTATTGTGAATAAAGGAACAGCCTAGATGTGCCAGGGGTAAGGGATTCCATTTAGTGGAGTCATGTCTAGGATAGGAGCCCTATGGATGTAGCTTTGGGGGAAGAAATCATGAAGCCAGCTTTTTAGTGCAGATTAAAGTAAAACAGATCTAATAACTAAGTTGAGAGAAGGACAGTTATTTAGGCAGAAGCAGTGAGGGGTTGAGCCTGGACCAGGAGAGAATGTTTCCTACAAAGCATTGACAAAAGGACTCAGAATAAATGCATCCATTACATGCAGACCCAAAAAATTCTGCATTGACGTGTCAAAGTTTCTGTCTCTTATTGCAATGGTTGTGAATTTTGCTGTAAAAGTTTAAAGCGTGTTACAGAAAACTGACAATGTAATGGAATGGAATGGCTGAATGTTTTCAAAATAATTCTAAACATCTGCAGAGGGGATACAAAACATTTTGGAAGTAGAAGTAGACTGATCTTATTTATTAGCACATTGATAATAGTTTATATGTGCACTCCTGTCACATGTTCGTCCATCTGATCTTTCAGCTAAAAGGTACCACCTCGCAAACCAATCATTTGTTTAGAATACAAAATAAGAGTGACAACTACTTCTAGCCTACTAAAACAGAGAGCAGTGTATCCCCCTTCCCCTAACAGCCTACTGCAGACCTGAACCTCATTGGGATTGGTGGTGATCTGTCTGACAAGGTGAGGTCACTTACAGACTAGATGAGGGCATTTTTGAACAGTGTGTTTTTGAAGGAGCATGGTTCTTTCATGGTGTGATTGTGTGTTGAGAGTGCACCTTCCAAAACGCTGTAGGCCTAGTGGTAAAATGCTAATCTCCCATAGGAATTCCTACATCTTTCCTATTGTTCCCTTCTGTGTTTAACTAAACTGAACAAACAAGGTCTTTGATTTTGGTTAAATTAAAAATAACATGAAACTCAAGGACCATGGTTGTCTACCTCAGATGTATTCTGATCATTACATTAGGAATCAATTATACTTTGAGTCAAGTAACGAATACATTTGGTTATTTGTTGAACCTCACCTCCAACAACACCCTATGCACTTTACGCAGGAAATCTTCATTCGTTTCATAGTCTGTGATCAGCTCTGTAGGTAAATCCTGGAGATGGCCAAGCTGATGAAAAACAAAAGGAGGAAAAAAAGTGATATAATTCCCAGGAAGACATTCACAACAATAAAGACATAGAACGTACCGAAGTTAAGCCTGTCTGTTGTTAGACCCATAATTAGTCTCTTGGCATTAATAACTAGTCTACCTCTGTTGAGTACAGTATTTTGGAATTAGACGGGCGGAAATCTTACCCCATCAGCAGCCTGAACCAGTGCACTCCACTCCAGCTTGGGGATCATTCGACTCACAAAATTGGGATTGAACTCCACCTCACTAACTTTCACTTCCGTAGCCTGGGATCCAGATATACGTGATAATACATTTAAATACAATATACATATACACATTAGCTAGATAAATACGACGTACATATGACATCATACCAGTATTTATTGTCAGATATCAATACCTTGATAAGTAGCGGGTAACCTTTGGTTACCCCCTTCACGTGCGATGTCAACATGTTGTGCGTCAGTAGTTTCATCTTCGGAACACGTAGCTTATAAAAATCAAAGAAAGTTAGAGCACCAACAGCAGCCTCAATATACGCCGTAGAATCTGTCTATAATAACTTACACTGTCTTGCAAACTCTAAACAATTCACACGCGGACCGGAAATGAGCAACAGAAAATAGGTTCCCCCAAAAACAGCGGTTCCTAGCAGCAAACAGGTTCCTTGAATAACAGATTTATTTTGACAATTGTCAGAAAACACAAATTACCTTTAGTTCCGTTTTTTGTATCCATGTTTTATTTTTTTTGTATTAATTATTGTGTACTTATTGTCTTATATTATACAGGTCATTCTTTCAGGTATGATATAGTAAATATTAATTACCCACAGAGTTGTGACAGTCACAACCCATAGGTCAGCCTCAAAAGTAACTACTAACCCACAAACATGCATAACACACACTCTTGCGCACACACTCCTGCACACACACCTAAACATACAGTACATCCCTTAAACATATTAAACAAAAGATAAAAATGTAAAACGATTTACCACAAACCCCCTTTTTTGTCTTAAACCTCCAGACACATTCCACCAACACAATATTATTTTGAATATGATTATTAACACTAGTGTTTAACATAATTAGAAAATACAAATTAAAAAATGCAGGAAGGCAACTAATGAGACAAGTTTTGTTATCAGGTCCAAGACCCTTAGGATCTCTTACTCTGAAGAAAACCAAACAGTAGAAACTGGATGACCACATTCTGTCAAGCATACAAGGAAAACCATTTGATGTACAGAAAAAAGGAAAGCAACTATTTATTTTCAGTTCATCAGACATTCTCCCATGAATATATTTAGTTAGCCAGTACATCTAATCTCAGATCATTGTGTTCGCTGGTTACAATGACCATATAGGCGTAGAGAGTAGAGGTTTCAGGAAGGCGATACAACTACACACATTGTTTCCGAGCCAGAGTGATCGTCCAGGGCCAAGGAGCCCCAACATTGAAAAAGCTTATGGCACAACAGAAAAAAAACACTGTGGTATGGATGTGTGCAAACCAGAATGGACCATCACAGAGTTTAATTTTGAGTATCCTCAACAAGGATCTCAGCAAAGGCCACTACATTATATGAACTGAATCTCTGCAGCCTCCACCAGCCATCTCTCTTAAGAATATAGGATAAACGATGTAACTATCTAGTCGTTGTGCATTTTGACTAAACAGACCGATTCCCTAAACTCAGAAAAAGCCTACTGTATGTGCATGCTCAATTGCGTATCTGGACTGAAAAGGCTCTGACATTGCCTGTCAGTCCAGCAGTAGGCTTAGGCCTGGAATCAATGTGTTAGTGGATTATAACCATTGTCGCATTTAAAGGCAATTTTCCAATCAAGCCTAGAATGAAAGGGATCCCGGCTAATGAGACAACATTGCCTTTAAAAACCGCAAGTCCTTTAACATGGTTTTGGATTGCATCCAGGCCTCAATCTGTGTCTGGGAAACCGGCCCATAAAGTATGATCAACAGAGGACTGAGAAAATCAGTCATCAAAATGCTCCATCTTACTAACCACTAGTAGAGCCCTGTCTGCCCTCCGTTAGTGTTGACAGCTAAACGTCATGTCAACAGAATGCCAATGATATGTTGGATACTAACAGCGGTGGAGGGTATCTGCATGGGGTACATACTACGGGGAGGACTGAACTGAGCACTATTTGACTGGATAAAATTAAAAATCAAATCCATCTGGAGCCACATAAAATACTGGGTGTCAATCACTCTGCAGTAGTTAGTCGTTTGTTTTTTGCATTAAAACTCAGCCACTCTTTCACACATTCTTCCATTCACTCCCTTCATTTGTTAGCAGTTTCCCGCCCGCATAGCTTGACCACCCGCCCGCACTCCCAGCCCCAGAGTCATCACTCCTGGCTTTCCTCAGAGCGCCATTTTAAGAAGTCCTCCTTCCGTGCGTCTGGCTTGATCTGGTTCCGCATGC
>JACXGI010006515.1:21216-41906 GCA_016801175.1 Esox masquinongy
AGGTGTGAGACAAGAGAGTGTGTCTTAGAGAGGGACAGGTGTGAGACAAGAGAGTGTGTCTTAGAGAGGGACAGGTGTGAGACAAGAGTGTGTCTTAGAGAGGGATAGGTGTGAGACAAGAGTGTGTCTTAGAGAGGGATGTTACAGCTGTACCTCCTCAGTCTCGAACATGGTGCGGTTCGAGGAGAAAGGAGAACTGGTCTTCTCTCTGAGTTCACAGGGGTTCTCAAACGACATGGCTCCCAGGTCCCTCATCAGACCCATCCCCACACCCCCTAGTGCTGAGCCCAAACCCTCGCCACCACTCACACGCACTGACACCCTGGAAAGATGGAGGGAGAGAGAAAAAGACAGACACAGGGAGTAAACGCTGAAACGCACAAAATTCACACATAAACACCCTAAAATGCAATTATATTTCCACTATTTAGCAGGTGCTTCTATCCAGAGCCATTTCCAGTTACTAGCCCAACATGATCTTCCCAACACACATTCCAAACACTCACTTGGCCAAGGAGTCGTGGCTCTTCTTGACTCTGATACAGGGGAAGGAGCCTCCCTCCCAGCCCTCATAGGCTCCTGAAGAAAACAACAACTACATTAAATAAGGAAGAAGATTTAATGCATGTGTATCTGCATAGCGTATGCGACTGCTGGTGTGTTCATATGCACGTAAGCGTGTGCGGGTATCCTCACCGTGCATGTCACTGAAGCTGGCCTCAAGTAGCTGTGTGAGGGAGACAGCGGGGGAAACGGGGGGGTCTGGCTGGAGGTCAGGGCCCTCCTGGGAGTGGATGTCCAGGTCACACAGCTCCAGCACCAGGGTCTCCTGCCGCACAGCCTTCTGGGAAGGCGGGCGGCGGATGGGGAGCGGCCGGAGGTCTGGGATGGGGAAACGGAGCTTGAGGATGGCGTGGGGCGAGAGGACGGAGAAAGCAGAGCGCAGCTCACTGCTCTGGGTCTGAATGACGGAGAGGAGGAGTGAAGGGAATGGAACAAAGATTGACAGATGCATCATATAAAAAACATCACTACAACTTTTAGTAGCTGATTGTTGAGTGTGTGTGTGTGTGTGTGTGTGTGTGTGTGTGTGTGTGTGTACCTGTGGGTTAGGGGGTTCTCCGGTCTTTGAGGAACTGCAGGCTCTGATCAGAGGCTCCAGCCGGGTCATTATATCCAGGTCCAACTCAGCAGTCAGCTCCTCAAGCTCAACCCGGACCACGCGGTCTCTGCGCAGCACGCGCTGCTTCCCTTTACGCAGGGGTCTCTCGGTCAGGCTGGAGAGGATCTGTGCACAGGGCCGGGCTGTAGACCCCACCGTGAACAAACCAGCACGATGGAACTGCAGCAGCTACACAGCAAGAGAGAGAAAGCTCTGAAAGGCTGGGGCTCTATTCAAACCCTGAGACCATCTCCGATGACTGCCTCTACTTTACCTCTGTGTATTGGGGTTGGTTTGGCTCCCACAGGCACTCCAACAGCTCCAGCCTGCTGAAGGATAGGTCAGAGGTCACGGCCCGGACATGGCGCCCTGCCCTCCGCATCTCACACGCCACCTGAACCGCAGCCCCGGTCATCCTGAGGGAGAAAGGAAGGCTTGATATGTAGGACCGCTACATAAGCCGATTTCATCCGAGTGGTGACAAGCCAGGGAGGAGCCACAGTGTGTTCGTGTGCGTACCGGAGGTGTGAGTGTGGGCAAGCTTTAGAAAAACTGTCTCTGAGGTGATGGAAGTCTCTATCGCTGAACATGCTGTCTTTAAAGAAGGCCAGCTCCTGGAAGAACACCCGAGACACTTTTGCCAGCGAGGACTCTCCGTCCGGCCCAGGGGCTGGGTCCTCCTCCAGTAGGGTTAGGGTAAGCCCGCCAAGCGAGAGTCGGAGCAACCCCTCTGTCTTCAGGGGCTCCGGCTGGCTACTTCGCCCTGAAGGAGGACGGGTCACAAAGACAAATCCACAATAAAGGGAATATAACGACAGGCGACATTTAGTGACGACGTCAAACGCGTACAAGACAGTGGGCGCGTGAGACACCGTGTTACCTCGTGCTCTGCTACGTTGGGGCAGGCTGGACAACGATGTGGGGCCGGGGGAACGCCGGGGGCCCTGGGGTAGGCCCTGGGGTAGGCCCTGGGCATAGCTGGCCTGGCTGTGCGTCGACGACTCCATGCTGTCAGAGAGGGAGCTGCCGGAGCGTGCCGATGTCACACTGCTGGACATGCCAGGACCCATGGAGAAAAACATCTCTGAGAGACAGAAGAGGGCAGAGAGAATATGTACTGTGCTTCATACGGCCTAGTTCAAATCGAGCTCACGTCATGAATGTTAATCACAGAGCCTGTGGACTGGCCCGGGCGCAGAAGACTCCAGGGTAGTGCTGACGGGCCTCTACAAGTCGGGTTCCACCCACAGGGAGTGTCACATATACCCTGCATATTGACCTGACGTCAGGGAGGACAGCTGAAGCACTCTAGTAACTTCCTCAGGACTGGCAGGCGCCCGCAAGCTATGAGGTGGCTACAGGTCAGAGGCCCTGCCTGCGAACTTCCTGGTGGAGCCAGCGTCGCGAAAAGTCGTCGAACGGCTTCCGCAGGAGAGGCCACCAGCATAGGAATTTGTCACAAACACCTTTTGCCACTGTGGGTTTCATTCTGTAGACCATCAACAGTAGCTAAGATCATTTTCCCAGAGCCAATGAAGACAGCTGAGATGGTAGACTGTTTTTAAAAGGTAAGCTGTTCCATTCAATAACCTAAATGTGGCATTACACAACACCCTTCCACTGCCATTGTCTTCTTGGCATACCTCCGTTCTCCAGGCCGGTGAAGTACGGATCCATATCGGCCTCCGGGTCACAGTCCTGCTCTAGTTCTCCTGGGCTGGTGCTCAGCAGTTTGCTCAGGTCGTCCTCTATCAAACGCAGGTCATCAGAGTCCAGGGGTCGGCTGTGTACCCCCACACCACTGGCCTCTGGCTCTGGGAGGACAGACAGACAGGGGGAGGGTCATTAGGACATGGGAAATGCACATGGGAAATGCCATGGTATATTCTTGTAAGTAACACATCAAGTTTCAAGGTTTGTCAAATGCACCGAACAACACAGCGTCATCCAGCACAATGAAATTCTTGTGACATGGCACCCGACAACTACGTAGTGAGAGTTAAGAAGAAGAATATATAAGCAAAAATATAGCCAGATAAAAAAAATAAAGCAACAATATACATCACATTAACCATTTAAATATGCTCTTGTTCTTAAAAGGCACTAACATTTATTTCTTGTTAAAAATGTATTTTAAGTTAATACATAAGTATTTTGATGCTAATGTCTGTTATTATTATAATGGTGCCCTAAAACAGGTACCTGTGTCAACACACAGAGCAGATAGAAGGTCTGTCAGGTGAGTGATCTGATCTGGAGACAGCAACAGGTGGAGGCAACCAACTTTCCCATCCAGCTCCAACTGAAAGGTGGGGAGAGAAAACCAAAGTTGAGGTAATGGTAACCGGTGAAGTGACAAAACAAACCGTAAAAAACACCAACGCCGTTTTCAGTCGAGGAAGCAAGAAACAGAACAACACAACAGACCTTGGGTCCGGGCAGCATGTCATTCTGTTTGATCTTGACGGTGGTCTCCATGAAGCCGGAGCAGCTGCCAATGAGGAGGGGCCGCTGGGTGGCTGGTGGAGTTGGGGTGGGGGTTGGAGGGTCATCATCATCACCACGGTCGTCGTCGTCACCGTCCTCACTGGCTGAGGCCGAGCCGGGAAGGTCCGCTCTTAAAGGAGCCTGAGGGAAAAGAGTACGAGAGTTCAGCGCGAGCACCGGCTGGGAGCTTCTGTCAGCCGACCTGTGTTCATCAAATGTGGGTTTCACTCTGTAAGAGAGGGAATATGCAAGGATATCTGTGTCCACAGTAAAGTTTTTGCGTTGGTTCTCTGTTTTTTACCTGGGACCCCCCTATGGTTTCATACAGAAGTTGAACCGCACTAAGCTGTAGGATCTTTTGCAGGAAGGCAGGTGGCTGGTGGATGTCTACAGGCACCGTCTGGCTGGGGTCCCTCACCGCCTCGTCACAGTACTCCAGCCTGCAGTGCAGTACACGGCCACCAGGGGCAGAGAGGAGCACTTAACCTGACAACACTATACAACCTTCCTCCTCAGGAAAAGCAATAACAACTGATAAAGGAGAACTCTTTGTACACGCTCAGTTGACATTGCTAGAATGATTGAAGTGCTACCTCGACTTTGTCACTATTTATCATAGAGATAAACAGACAGACCCTGCGCCAATGCACCTACGTACCGTTTGATGTGAACCTCTAAGGCAATGCCCGTCTCCATGTCCAGCGGCTGGTGCTCCATTCGGACGATGGTGTCCAGCAAGGTGACTTTTATCCGGCGCAGGACTGCAATGCAAACAGGGACACCCGTCATCACTATCGGTCACAAAGGCGCTACAAGGAACAGACATGGCGTGGGAATATCATCCAGGCTTGGGAATACCATCCAGGCTTGGGAATACCATCCAGGCGTGGGAATACCATCCAGGCGTGGGAATACCACCAAAGCTTGGGAATACCACCAAAGCTTGGGAATACCACCAAAGCTTGGGAATACCACCCAGGCTTGGACGCATCAGGAAATTACTGACTTGGATAACACAGTTTGGCTTGGATGACACAGCTAACACTGAAAGGTATTGCAATCCTCAATCAGAAACAAGGCGACACTGGGACAAATTACAGTACAGGCCTAAGCCACATGAACAATAGTGACTCTAACTTCCTTCAAAACAGGTGGATGCTTTCCAAACACACAGTGACTCACCCGTCTCAATAGTCTGTGCAAACATCTCCAGGCCCTCCAGCGGAGCGGGCGGATCCTCGGACGCCTCAGGAGGGTCCTTCAGGCACTCCTGGGCCAGCTGCATGCTGGAGGTCATGCATGACGACCAGCCCTGGGAATCTGAACACCCGCCTACACATAAACATAAAGCATGAACATGATTCAGTGCAGCCTGTTACTCAAATTAATATTGACTCGTGAAAATCCTGTACAGTTCATATGACTAGGACTTGATCTGGCACTGCGTTACTTAATTGCACTCACCAGGGCCCAGTTTCCCCATAGTGATGTAACTTAGGCCTATGAGTGTTTTAATGCATCCTTCTTCTAACAGCTGCAGATGTGTTGCCCAAAACTATACACACAGAGAACTCAATTGACCCATATTTAAATGATCTCCCCAAATATTATAGAATTACGTACCGTAGGTCTACGCTATGTCACCTATCCGGCAGTCTATTTTAATTAGGTCATCTCGGTTTTCATCTGAAATGTATTTTTACCTCTCTCACTGGTTTTTAACAATTGCAAAAACATCGGGAACTTTGCATTTCTGTCAACTTTAATGTAAAGTTATCATCATTCACAGAGAAATAGACAAGCATACACAAAATGTGAATTGGGGAACCAAGTGATCCAATTCGTACAACATGTTATTCATTTCCTGTGCTGTACATTCTTGAGTGCGTCTTTAATTTGGCTTGTCGCTTAGAAATGTTGATTTTCTGGGATGCCAAAACATGTCTTCGCTTCATACATAGGCTGAATACCTCTCCTCTAAGATGTTAGGATGTTTTAAGTTTAATTTAATTACCTAGGGTTGACAATGACCTTCTTAATCAATGGGCACCACAACTTCTTTCCTGAACAGTATTAACAGTATTTGATATTCTTGTCCTGAGTGACAAGAATATCAAAGTAACAACAAATAACTCATTAGTTAAACACACTAGGTGTCAGGTTGAGACTTACTGGTCCTGTACTTGGGTCTGCATGTTATCTGAAGGCCTGAGATGACAAGGGTGCAGTGGTCAGTGACAAGAGCTGACCAGGGAATTGTCACCTCAATGCTGCTAACAAACCCCTCTACAATCTCAAGTGGAGCACTGAGGGACTCTAAGAAGTCATTCACCGCCTGGGGGTCGAAAGGAAGGAAACAGGTGATAAGAAATTAATTGAGCTGAGTGTAAGATGGTGTGAGAAAAACGAACACTGTCTTAAAACAATCAAATGGCTTAGAATAACGGATTCGTTTGATATGCATATAGAAAATGACTGAGATTGTGAGACCTAAGTATAGGTTGGTCACATATATTTCAACCTAATTGCAGCGACACTGGATAAGCCAAGGTGATTTCCAATCAGAGGCTGACAATAATATTTCCTCTAACTGCTGTTCCCTGAACTCACGAGAAGCAAGGATATGACGTTCATGATTGTTGTTATGCTGAAGACCTGAAATTGCGAAATAGTGGAGTGTTCACGCATGGAACACAAAAAAGTGACTAGTTGTCGGTCAACACTCGGCCCTACTACTTTCATTTTCTTACCCAAACATCGATGTTGATTTCTTTGATGACACCACTGCCATTGTACAAGTCCAAACTCAGCTGTTCCAAACTCAGTCGTTCTTGCAAGAAGTGACCGAGGTAATGCTGTAAGAGATACCGACAGGCCCGCTTCTTGATTGAGCCTGACCAGGGGAACAGCCAGCGAGACATAGGGCCAGTGAGTTCAGGGTGAGGGAGCGAAGAGGTGATGGAGGAAAACGAGAGCGATAACAGTCCTCCGGACACTGCATAACAAACAAAACAAAGTGTACTAACGAAGAACGAGCTACAGGGCTACCTATCTAGCTAGAGGGGGCTAAGGAAGGGACAAACCGCCTCTCCCTTTCCTAACACGAAAACTCGGAAATCCTTTGTGTCAGGATCAATAAGAATCCCACAATTTTTAACAGGATTTATACTTGTTGTCTCCGATTATTTCAGATCATCTTCAAGCGTTATTTCTGTCGAAACTCTGCGACAGGTCCATTCGCATCTCCCGTTTCAGGGTTGTTTATTGTTTTCATACACGAAGTGGTGATTTGGTGGGGGACGACGCTGCGTCATCGCGTCACCACTGTCGCAAAGCTTGAAGATAGATTTACAAATGCGCCATGTTTGGAAGGTCAAACCAAATAGACTACAGATAAAAACTGTCTATCATTTCATTCCATTCATTTGACTCTCCGGTTCCTTTCTCCTCGCCTCTTCATAACACCCCTTTATAAATACGTTTTCGCATATAATGGATTTTAAGATTTTTCAAAGCATGCTTTCACTGTCATTTTAGGGAACTGTGTGTAGATTGATGTCAATGTCTAAATTAATTATATAACAGAATAATATGTGGAGAAAGTAAAAGGGTCTGAATACTTCATATGAAGTCATTTACTGTCCTCTCTAATAGTCTTATCAACACACTGCATAAGCACACTAGACCCTCCTATCTGAACTCCTCCAAAGGGTTTTGAGATATACCCACTAGCCATAATTATAGACTATTTCTACAATCTCTCAACCCTTACCCAAAACTCAACACTGTTCACATGCCTGACCAAGAATTAAGACCAAAAATCAACTGAAATTGTTGTAATTTTTATGATGTACATTTATCCCTTTGGCTGTGGAACTGTCTAAATCGATATCAACAGTCAAAACAGAATATTTATCTTCAGAATTTTGTCATTTCTATTTTTTATTTTCTGATAAACAACATTGAAAACCGACTTAACACAAATTAAAAATGGATGTTAACAATATAAATGACTAAACTTAAGTTACAATAACCAAGACCTTATCATAGCATAAGTCATCAGGTCAAAAAATGGTGGTACTTTCTTATAAAAAAGCAGAAATTAAATGCTATGAATTTGTAACACTCTTTTAAAACTACACCATGAAGAAACCAAAATCCATATAAAATACACACAATTAATCTATTAGTTTTAAATTCTTAACAAAAATAAATCAGTCAGCTCTTAACAGCTTGCATTCTTCAAACACTTTATAAAAGCAACATCTGGGATCTTGCCTTCAGCCTGATGGAAATAAGAGAAAAAAGTGAGAAACTCAGAATATTAACATATTTAATCAAGCCTTTAGATGGTAATTTTACATTAAGAAAATTATATGGTAATGTAAAAAGTATTCTGAATCCTACCAACAGAAAAGTAGATTTTTATACTCTTACGTGTTGTCTAACTTGGTGCTTGCCAATTGGACTGCCCTTTGTGGGCTAATCTGAGAGCAGGATTTAAACCCTGGTTTTGCAATGACACAGCTGTGAAAGCAGCGACTTCACCCCTGAACTATACTTTCTATGGCACTATGTTTGGGCACATTGTCTTTCTGTATGATGAAGTGCCATCCAATGAGTTTGGAGGCATTTGCTTGTACTTTAGCAGACATGCAGCAGTTACATCATCAATGAAAACAAATGAGCCAGTTCAAGTGTTACCATGCTTGTTAAATGCAAACATGCATGGGTAACACTCCTTTCATTTCTCTGATGAGGTGGTATGCTGTGGATCTTGGGCAGTTCCTTTTTTCTTCACTTTCCTCTTGGCATCATTCTGGTACATGATCATTTTTGTCTCACAGTCCACAGTCCATTTTTATTTTAGGTCTCTACAAACTGCAATCTAACTGCAAGACCGTTCTGCTTGATGCTAACCAGTGGTTTGCACATTGTAGTGTAGTGCCTCTGTAGTTCTCCTGGTGTAGTTGCTTAAATTCTATATTTTAGAAAACATTCTATTTTTTTCCTCATGTTGACACAAATAGCAGATTAAAATCAAACGCAAAGCCTAGAACCAAGACTAGACACTGACAACCCTCTTAATAATGCACAAAATGTGATGGAACAGAAATGACTAACCAGAAACAATGTCAAGCCATTTTACTTAATGGTGAAACAAATATGTACACAAATTCCATCAAATCCAAACTTTTGGAATATAGAGCCAAATGAAAAAAATGCTTCACTGCCCCAATAATTACAGATAGCCATAGGTCTACTGGACATAGTCTAAATCACCAAGTTATTCGCCTATGTTTCCAGTCAGTCAGGTGCAGTAACTAAAGTAGCTGTACATCTTGACTGGTCGAAGTAATTCCTTTTTTAATTTTAGATTTGAACTGAAGAAACTCCAGGAGGATTTCAATGGCTTGTTATGTTCCCCAATAACCAATCCTAAAACAAAAAGGCAACTAACAAAGATCACTTAAAAAACAAACCAGAAGAGATTTCAGAGTTTATCAAAGACACTCCTGTTCACTGAATGTTTATTCAACAACAGGACAATAGGGTTTTAGAAGACACGCAACAAAATTGTTCCCCCTGTCCTGGAAAAGGTAAACCAAAGTAATTATCCATACCAATATACATAGGATACAGTGTGAAAATTAAAAATGGAGCAAACCAAACATTAGGAAAACTAAAGTTTCCAGCTTCTATGATCTCAGTGAGGGAAAGAACAAGGTAAACAGGTGTTGCTCTCAGCTTGTTTCATTCCAACTCCAGAACTGTGCTTGCAGCTGATATATATGAGCTAGGCCAGTATAGCACAAAGACATCCTGACTGGCTGGAAACATAGGTGAATAACTAGGTGATTAAGACTAGCGTTTTAGAAAACAAAATCCATACAAAAAAACAAAAACTGAAAAGCACTAAATCAGGACTAGTCAACTATGATCCTGAAGGACCTAAATAATTCTGGTTATGTTTCTACCTGTTAATAGCACAGCCTTGTGTCAGAGGTCTCAATTACACAGTGAGTAAACCGCCTGCATGTCTTCATGCACAAACTAATTTTGTCTATCCCAACCAAAGGTGGAGATGACATATTTCTTAACCTGAAATATACTCCTTTTTTATACTATACTGGATCTGTGTAGAATGTTGACAAATCATACAATAACATGTGGTTCTGTGCTTCAAGGATGAATCCACAGATCAAAATGGCAAACCGATATTGTTTTTAGTAAAGATCTTTGAATAATACCTCTTCATTCATCTTTCAGTGAACAGTGTGCAGTGTGTTGAGGTACCAGGTTCTATTTGAATGCCCAGCAACGCAGCAGTTTAGATACTAACACGTATGTGGACCTTCGTTTAGCAATGCTGGCGCCCACAGCTCGGCCGGTCTACTTTGCGTGTTAGTCCTGAATTTAGAGGAAGAGGATGAAAACCAGAATTGTTTTGGCCCTCCAGGATCTGAGTTGAATAGCCCAACACTAAAAATATTTTTTACTTTTTGGAAAGTCTTCAATGGACCCGATTTTGTGTCAAAATATACTTTGTTTAGGAATCTCAAGGTAGAATGTGCCTCTCCCAGTTGTCATTTGAAATGTTTTAAGTTATCTTTCCTATTGTTAGGAAACGGGAGTTGATATAAGTTGGTTGTGAGACAATTTGTCCAACTAATACATAGGACATAGTCGTTGTTTTAAGAGAAAGGTGTTAAGGGGTTTGGTTTTTCTATGGATGAAGAAGTGGCTAATTGTAATCAGTTATTTTCTGGCAGTTCCCTACAAAGTCACTAGTTTCATTGTGAACTTCTGCTGGATGTCCTGTGATGGCCCAGTTCATATTTTAGAGCCTAAAAATGCACTCAAGATTTGTTACCTTTAGTTGTGTGAAGATCTGTGCAGCTTTGCTGAAATCCCAGTTATTGTCCTGAAGACACCTGACATAGAGAATGTCACATTGAATGTTTCTGCCCCAAACAAAGGGCTTTGACCATTTGACCATTAACACTTAACCTCAGACAAACACAGGCACCAACAAACATACTTCTGCGACCATTCAAGGTTCATGCCAGACTTGAGTGAGAAGGTGGACAGCATCTCCTGTTTGGGGGTGGAGAGGGCAGGCACTAGGCTGCTTGAGGGCATGGGTGCGGGAGTAGCAAACGCACTGCAAATCTCCTCCATTGTTGCGATGCGTACAAACAGCTGATCGTTCACTATGCAAAGACTGCAGAAATAGAAGGCAAATGCTTTGTAATTTTTTTAGTAACATAATTCTCAATCTTTTTTTATATCAGGACCAGTTGGTCTGTTCAAGAAACCAAAAAGTATAATCAACAAAGCAGGATAGGCCAAAAAATACTGTTTTAGCATGGACATTGCCCCTGGGCCATCCAACTTCATCCTTCCTGATGACCCAGTTGTATGTAGTCCCAACCAGATTACTACATTAAAATGGCAGATTCCATCAATTACAATGTTCATGCCATAATGAAAAATATACAGTTGTGTTCACCATCCTACTCTATGGTATAAATCCACTTTATTTATATTCCCACAATGGCCATTGTTTTAATGTTTGCGACGAGGCAAAAATTGCAAATAGGACAACACAAAATATTGAGGGGACAAGAATTGGGTAAAAGTAAAAAAAACCTGACCTGTTGATATTTAAATCATAACGAAACATTTTATAGGTCATATTTCATATAAATTAAGAAATGTTTTTTTAACATCTGATGAATTAGGGACCTCGTTAGACTTACCCAGAGTTCCCAGCAGGAACCGCAATGAAAACCCGAGAAAAGGCCCTTACTCTGTCTTGAAATGCACCTTCAACTTCTTTGAAAACTCCACTGACCGTAAAGGATAGTAACATGGACTGAAAAAGAACAGAGCTAATTCAAGGTTTTGATGGTATTGACAAAGCTACATTAACTCAAAATCTGATATGAATTAACCGTGTGTGTGTTGACATCGATGTTAAAGGAGGCTATGTCATGCTGAGTTTTAGGCAGCTTGTTGAGCAATGCCACCACATTTAGCCTTGTGTGCTTCAGCAAGCGGAACCGTGTTGCTGTAGGGAGAAGATTCCAGAGGACAGCATTTAGAAGATGCACAGATTACAGAAAAACAAACAGACAAATCTGTTGATGACAGGCTTGGGTAACTGTCCAAAATAACACTTACATGGATCTTTGAGATGCTTCAGGTTCCGGCTGTCTTTATGGTACTCTCTCAAAAGACACCTATGAAGACAGACAGAGATGTGCAATGACCTACTAAGACATTCAGATGGAGAAGTGTGCATGGCACAGTCTGTATGTTACCTGCTCAGGCTCTGGCTGGAGGGCTGGCTGAGTGAGAAAGTTGCCCCATCATGGTAGGCATTCAGTAGAGGCTGTCTGTCTCCAGAGTCATACACACTGAAGTACCTGGTCCAGAGAAGACATGGTGACTGAACTGTTTGACTCACCTGTTCCATTCTCCCAGTCGGAACTAAACTTGTGTTACCCCACTGGTTCACAGCAAGTACTTGACATTTTTTGAACACATTTCTCTGGTTGTGTTGGTAATCAATTTAGTCAAATACATAAGTACATTTAAAAAATTTATAAGATGTCTAAAGAGTAATTTATTAATTCTAAGAATTCATTTTTTTATTATTTTATTTTCTTATTTGTTTTTGTTGATGCAAATGAAAACAAACTAGAGATATAGAACAACGGAAATTAAAAGACCAACAAAAATCCAATTAACCAGCACACCCATAATCCACATCTCACTGCTCAGGTGATGGACCAGCACATGAAACTAGAGCCAAAGCACTAGACAGAAGCACATTAGGAGCAACTTAGAATTTAATCATAGTTCCAAATTCTCCAAACAAAAGAAAAAGGTTTGCCAGATATTTTCAAATGTAGATAATTTCTCAGAACATACCATTTTTTTCTATATGTAAGCCCTTTTCTTATTTGAGGGAACCTGTCTTTTCTAAAACATCAAGATTAATATTTTTTGGCTAAATTAGACCATGACAGATAAATTCTTGTTGGAGCTTCCAAGATAATCAGCTGGTGTTCTGGGTCTATTAAAACCATCAGGAACTTTCCAGACCAGAAGCTATGCGGGTTAGGGCCTTGGAAGCTTGACATGTCACATGTATAAGTGTCAGCAAATTTGCTTGGAGTAGTGTCATACTGTATAAGATCTTAAATTAATGACATAGCATCTTAAGTTGATTGACTTCAGTATTTCAGAGCCCAGTTCCTCCCATTTAGCTTTGAGAGAACCTACGGAGGGCGGACTGACTGACTGGTGTCATAATGATGGTATAAATGTTAGCTTGATGTTGGGCACATTTTGAAGCAATTTATTAATGTGGGGCATACATACTGTTTTGCAGATATCTGAAGAAGTTTTATCTAGGGAGGTCAAAGCTTTTCCTCAGTTGACCAAAGGAAGCAAAAACCCATTTCAACTCCCCAGCAACAGTGATCTAAAGTCAGTGTGCCTTTCTTTGCATCCTGAAGTGGATTCTGTGATGAACAAATTACTAAAAATGGACTTTTAGAGGAAACAGAATAGGCCAGTACACCTTACCAATAGATTAGTGGTGGCTATCCTCATGCCAAATTCAGCTGGACATTGCTATAGCATCATTATGGGAAAAATTGACGGTGCAGACTTTTTCGCGAACCAGTAGAAACATGTTACGTTTGGGACAATCCTCCCTCCAATTTACAAAGGTGCTTTTTACCTATTCTTTGTGTTTCTTACAGTCTCAGATAAACATCAAAAATATATGCTCCAGTTGTTTATTAAAAGAGTTGCGTCTGAATATGGGGATACTCTGGAACACATCTAACACTGCAGAAAAAAACCCATCAGGTTCTTGAAAACGTGTTTGCCATTTATTCCTCTGAAGCAGAAAGTTAGCTTTTAAATAGTGAGGAGTACAGTACAGGTTTGTAACTTGAATTTCCAAATATGAGAATTTCTCAGAGGAAATTTTAAATGGGAGACTTTGTAAAGAATATGAAGATATGTGACTACACTTACTGTTGCAAGAAATGCAATATGAGGACCATGATTTCTTCTGAACCAAAGTAGCTGCCCTGGATTGGTCAAAGGAAAGCACATCTGTCAGAACCAATCAACCAACCGAGTGATTGGATCAAGGATCAGGTGCAGACCAACCAAAATGCTTCAGACTATCAGGTTACCTTGCAAGGGGGGATGGTGGAGGTTGCTACCACATCAAAGACTATGGGTAGGGGTAGGTCATAACCATCCTACAGAACAACACAACAGTTTTAACATAAGCCTAAAATCAGATGGAGGAATAGAGGGAATCAAAACGTGAAGGCCTCACCAGTTTCACCAGCTGGGGAAACCTCTCCCTGACAGCACTGGAACACAACAGAAGCACAATCCAACTAACACACCCACACAAAGTAAATGAGTCAACTGGTCAGGGGCGCGCACACAGACACACACACACACGCATGCACACACATGCGCACGCACACACACACGCGCACGCACGCACACACAAACACACGCACGCACACAAACACAGACCTGATGTAGGAAGGCTGGTCCTTAAACTGATCACAAAGTGGGTTATGCTCCAACCACAGCTCAACAAGCTTTAACCCCTTCAACCTATCCAGCACCTTTTCTGACTTCAACTGAGGGAGGGAGGCAGAGAAATACAAAGACGATGGATAGAAGGAGCAAATCAGTGGCTAATCGTAATTTGTCTCAAGGCTCATTTTCTATGTATCTTCCGCTGACAACAATGCATGACTAAACTTTGACATCAAAGTTAGGATCCACCTCTGATTGAATAGACAGGGTTAAGGATTAAGGTTAAGATTCAGACTCATCACTTGCCTGGTTGTGGGAGAGGTTAAGGGCCTTCAGATGAGGGGCACTGCTAATCAGATCTGCCAGACCGTCCAGTTGGTAAAGCTTGTTATTGCTCAGGTTCAGATGCACCAACTGAAATATGAGGAAAAGGCCAAGAGATGTACACGTCCTAGTTCCACAAAGTGGATGTATATTCATGGATTGCATATTTCGTCACAACAGTGTTCTGAACGTCTGTTTTTGAGCTGATGTCCAACAGAGCACTCTACTGAATGCATCTTCAGTGGGAGCTGATGAAGATTTTGTGTAAAGCGTATTACTATGGACTGACAACAAAATAGCTTCTCTAAAGGCAAATAATTACCAGCTAAACCTTGTCATCATTTTGATGTCGCAAAACTGATTTAAATGCAGTATAATGTTAGCATCGTTATCTACTATGGACTTTGCTAGCAAATGGAAATATTGCCATCTGTCAAAATACATTAGACAATATGTTGATGGTAACAATGTTTTCTAACAAATATTAGCTTATTTATGTTGTCACATTTACAATCACCTATAGCGTAATCTAAACAGTAATTAGCCTCTGTTTAAAGTCATTAGCCCTGTTTAACTTCTGGTCATCAATATGGCTGTGGTGTCAGTGACAATGGAAGTGATGTGGCAGAGTGTAGCATTACCTCAGGAATGTTCTCTTCAATGATCTTGACCACAGCATCCATAAAGATCTTTCTGCTCAAGATGGGGCAAACATTCTGAGATACCAGGTCTAAAACAAAAGGAAAGGAGAAACATTCATTTTAGAACAGGACAGAGGAACATAGAAGCGGTGGTTATTTTAAATGGCCAGAGAGAGCATGGTGTGTTACCTGGATCTGAACGCAGGTGGTTTAGGTCCAGTGCTCGCTGGGAGCCATCAAAACGCTTGGCCATGCACTGCTGAGGGAGATATCACTAAAGTTTTAGATATCCATCAATACATATCCATATCCATATCCATCAATCCATAACCATCAATACATATCCATATCCATCAATACATATCCATATCCATCAATACATAACCATCAATACATATCCATCAATACATATCCATATCCATCAATACATATCCATATCCATCAATACATATCCATATCCATCAATGCATAACCATCAATACATATCCATATCCATCAATACATATTCATATCCATCAATACATAACCATCAATACATATCCATCAATACATATCCATATCCATCAATACATAACCATCAAAGCATAACCATCAATACATATCCATATCCATCAATACATATCCATATCCATCAATACATATCCACCAATACATATCCATATCCATCAATACATAACCATCAATACATAACCATCAATACATATCCATATCCATCAATACACATCCGTCCATTTGGTTTCCCAACCCCCTCCCTCATTCACATGCTTGTCCGTCTCTCTCACCTTTAGCCACACAGTGTCCTCAGGCTTTAGTTCAGTGTTGAGGATGGAAGGAGGAGGACATGGGTTCATCAGCACTAACACCTGAGCAGGATTGGAAGACGGTGTGTGTGTGTGAAGGGCATACACGTAACATGGTCAGAAATAACAACAATACGCAGCGGTTATCAAATAACAATCAATTTGAGATCACGTTTTGACGGATGGAAGGGGGCTGACATGTGAACCCAGAAGTTGAGTCAGTGGGAACACTATACCTTGTAGCCCTCACTGTCAGTGATTTGGCGAGAGGCCCTGGCAAGAGCATGAGCCGTGAAGGCATCCTCCAGGTAGAACTGAGCTTTTTGTCCTTCAGTCTGGTACTGATGTGACACGTGAAGGGGGGGATGGAGAGAAAGATGAACTTGTAAATATCTTCAATATGTGTAGTACATATGTTTTAAATGCATACACAAAGATCCTCTATTCCGACGTATCAGGAAAAACAACATTTAACCATGAGACCTACTGTATGAACACAGCCGGGCAGTCTGCTATTAACTTACGTGCACTGGTGTGAATGGTACAGAGCACTTGTTCTGTAAAGCCGTCAGCAGCCATTTCTTATTGTATTTCTTTCCATAGGGAATCTGCCAGAGAGAAAGTAGTTAATTGACTATTAAAGCAATTGCACAGTACACTAGCAACAGCGTGTAAATGTTTGTTAAACAGCTGTGCTGTGGCCCAAGTACAACTTAATTCCAACTGGGAGTGGGCCAGAGGAAATTGCTACTAGAAAGTTTAACTATGTTGAAAAGGTCAGAGGGAGAAAGAAACATTTGTTAAAAAATAACTTTTGTTTCAAAAGACATGTTAAAATAATGTCTAAATGCTTTTTAGTGGTGATCAAGTAAATTCTCTGGCTGTTTTAAATGATGTACAGTCATTTAAAACAAGTAGCCCTGTGTTGTAAAATAAAAACAGAAGAGAGATGAGAGACATATGAAAAGCAGGAGAGAGATCTGGATACCAACTAGTAAATGTTGATTCAATACATGCATATGCAGGGAAGCACCCATCCAACTCTGGATGAGCGACTTCATGAGGAAAAGTCACACACTAGGTTTTATGCACAGAAAGAAAAATAAACCCAGGAGTAGTTTACTCCCAAGCGAAAGATTGTCCCCAGGCAGTAAACATCCTCTTTCACCCCAGATTAGTGTTGTCACGATACCAAAATCTCAACTTCGATACTGATTTTATTATCAAAAAAAAATTCAATACCAAAACGAGACCTATGTAAAAAAAAAGAAAAGTATTAAGCAATGTAAACCATTTTATTATACAGTGAGGAAATTTTTTTTTGATCCCCTGCTGATTTTGTACGTTTGCCCACTGACAAAGAAATGATCAGTCTATAAATTTAATGGTAGGTTTATTTGAACAGTAAGAGACAAAATAACAACAAAAACATCCAGGAAAACGCATGTCAAAAATGTTAGAAATTGATTTGCATTTTAATGAGTGAAATAAGTATTCAGCCCCTCTGCAAAACATGACTTAGAACTTGGTGGCAAAACCCTTGTTGCCAATCACAGAGGTCAGACGTTTCTTGTAGATGGCCACCAGGTTTGCACACATCTCAGGAGGGATTTTGTCCCACTCCTATTTTGCAGATCTTCTCCAAGTCATTAAGGTTTCGAGGCTGACGCTTGGCAACTCGAACCTTCAGCTCCCTCCACAGATTTTCTATGGGATTAAGGTCTGGAGACTGGCTAGGCCACTCCAGGACCTTAATGTGCTTCTTCTTGAGCCACTCCTTTGTTGCCTTGGCCGTGTGTTTTGGGTCATTGTCATGCTGGAAAACCCATCCACTACCCATTTTCAATGCCCTGGCTGAGGGAAGGAGGTTCTCACCCAAGATTTGACGGTACATGTCCCCGTCCATCGTCCCTTTGATGCGGTGAAGTTGTCCTGTCCCCTTAGCAGAAAAACACCCTCAAAGCACAATGTTTCCAACTTCATGTTTGACGGTGGGGATGGTGTTCTTGGGGTCATAGGCAGCATTCCTCCTCCTCCAAACACGGCGAGATGAGTTGATGCCAAAGAGCTCGATTTTGGTCTCATCTGACCACAACACTTTCACCCAGTTCTCCTCTGAATCATTCAGATGTTCATTGGCAAACTTCAGACGGGCCTGTACATGTGCTTTCTTGAGCAGGGGGACCTTGCGGGCGCTGCAGGATTTCAGTCCATCACGGCGTAATGTGTTACCAATTGTTTTCTTGGTGACTATGGTCCCAGCTGCCTTGAGATCATTGACAAGATCCTCCCGTGTAGTTCTGGGCTGATTCCTCACCGTTCTCATGATCATTGCAAGATGAGATCTTGCATGGAGCCCCAGACCGAGGGAGATTGACAGTTCTTTTGTGTTTCTTCCATTTGCGAATAATCGCACCAACTGTTGTCACCTTCTCACCAAGCTGCTTGGCAATGGTCTTGTAGCCCATTCCAGCCTTGTGTAGGTCTACAATCTTCAGAGTGTTCTCCTAATCTCAGCTCGTTCCCTGCATAAAAGACACCTAGGAGCCAGAAATCTTTCTGAATGAGGGGTCGATTACTAATTTCACTCATTAAAATGCACATCAATTTATAACATTTTTGACATGCGTTTTTCTGGATTTTTTTGTTGTTATTCTGTCTCTCACTGTTAAAATAAACCTACCATTAAAATTATAGACTGATAATTTCTTTGTCAGTGGGCAAATGTACAAAATCAGCAGGGGATCAAATAATTTTTTCCCTCACTGTAACAAGCTGTCCAGCAGTCTTTTAAAAAATACACAACAATTTTATTATAACAAGCTGTCCAGCAGTCTTTTTAAAAATACACAACCATTTTTAAAATATTGTAAACATAAATAAAACAAAATTCTCACCCACAACTGCATCATAAGGTAACCTTAGTCAAATCCTTTTTTAGCATGCTTTTTTTCTTTTTTTTTACCAACCCTTTGGAGACGAGTTGACCATAACGACATAACTTTCATGTTCTGAGTTATAGATACGCACAGTCATCTTGTACCAACTGTCCTTGGTTCTTCCTCCTCCTGCATAGTCCCCAGCTCCTCTTCTTTCACGGTCAAATCGCCAGTCACCTCTCTGATTTGCCCAACTGTAAGGGTCACTGAGTTGACAGAGTGCAAAGTAACCTGGCGTAATCAATCTCAAAAAACACTTATTTTTTCACAGACATCTTATCTATGCCTTGTCACAGCGGTAGGCTAACGAAGCTGCAACGTCACTCACAATCTGCGTGGACAGCTACCATCCTGTAGGCTGGTGTTGTTTACAGATATGTCCACAGTGTTATCCTCAAAGTGGACCAGATGTTCTGGTCCAGGGCTCCCCCGAGGCCTCTGCCACCTGGCCGGATCATCATATTCTCGGCCCCGGAAGGAGCACTGAACCTTACGGCCGCCTCGGAACTGAGGGCCCCGGACCCTGTCATCATGCTCTGAGGGAGAGAGAAAGAAATTAAAGATAATGGTCGCAGAAACCTTTAAAGGTCCATGCCGGCTGATTTTCCTTCCTGAATACATTTTTTTCAAAGAAAAGAGGACACATTTTCCTTTTTTGTTTTAAAGTATTTTATTGCAAGTGGGAATTACACAAAGAAAAAGAAAGAGGAGACAGAGAGATGGAGGGTGGAGACTGGTATTGAGCCCTGGTCTCCGACAGGCCACTACGTGCACAGAGTCATGAGAGTTACCACATGGACCACGGCACTGCACCTTCCTGTTATCTTATGAATAAAATACTAGAAGAATGACTGAATGATGATGAAATGCAGTTAATTTAGGGAGTACCAGCACATTAGGTGGCAGCATGCATTATTTGTGGACCATCATATTACCAAAGAAGAAGTTAGCAAGCTAACGTTGGCTTGGATGCCTGTGCAGTGTCATTTAGCCCCATCTGCTGAGCAGTACATCCTTCAGTTCTGTAGGCAGCACAGAACTGAAGGATTCCCTGGCTTTGTTGTTGTCAGGGGTTCAATAGGCAGGGCAGAGGAATGCCATTAGTCAGCACTGCAATGTAGACTTCATAATAGTATATATTGTTGTATATTTAATAAAATAACGGCATTTTTCATAAAGGTGAGTGACATATCAACAAGTGATAAATAGTAATTTAAAAAAAAAAAAGTCAGTCTGACCAATGGTCACAAAAATGTAGCTAAACAACGACTGTCCTTTCCCCAAGTTCCAGTGTTTTACCTCCAGGTAGCTTGCCTTTGCTTGTGACCTCTCTTTGCACGACAACCCCCTCATCTAGGGAAGGGAGGAAAACAACAATTAAGAAAAAGGTTTCATGCATTTTACTGTGGCCAAATACAATGCACCTTCACTGTAATCTACTTTTAAATAATTCAGTCCTTGATTTCCAAATACTGTACATATCAGAAAGAGTTAAAAGTAAAGAGGAAATCCAGATTTCCTTTGAAAAACATGAAGGCAGTCATACATTGGAGGAAAACTAAACTTCAAATTCACTATGATATCTATAAACAAAGCCTTGGTAGCTTCAACAATGAGTTACGCAAGGCCAGACTGCAACATTTATCGGGAATGATCAACAAGAATATCAACAATACCCGCACTCTATTTGTCATGGTCGACAAGCTTACAAACCCAATAAAGCAGATAGCATCAGAACTCATGTCCA
>JACXGI010006516.1:0-25681 GCA_016801175.1 Esox masquinongy
GGTCTTAAGTAATATTCTAATTTTCTGAGATACTGAATTTGGGATTTTCATTAATTGTCAGTTTTAATCATCACAATTAAATGAAATAAACATTTGAAATATATCAGTCTGTGTGTAATGAATGAATATAATATCCAAGTTTCACTTTTTGAATGGAATTACTGAAATAAATCAACTTTTTGATGATATTCTAATTATACAACCAGCACCTGTATATTGTGTTCGTTTGCCATTGCACCTCACGGATTATTGTTTCCTGTCGTTGTTGTACTTGCTGTGCTGTTCTGTATTGCCAAATAAAAGAGAACTATAAAAGAGAATAATCTTTATCGCTTGATTTTTGTTTTTCTTTCCTTTTTGCCTCATTTTTACACACGCTATGCACTCGCACCGTCACAGATTTTAAGCTGCTATAAAGACGTTATGTTTTGGGTTTTTTTAGTTGAGCCTCTCTCTACTTGCCTTTCTCCCACAAAGCAGGAAGTTGTAGGAATTTCATAATTCAAACAAATTATTTCCTTGTTTTTACAAAAGGCTATTTCCTCGCTGAGTTAGGCCATCAAATTGGAAAATCCAATAGATTTGTATTATTTGGAATTTTCTTTTAGGTTTTGTAGGACATTAGAGTCATAAATAGTAGAGACAATCTCTCTTATTCATCTTTGAATCCAGCTGAGCTGTTAATCAGAACAGTTGTGATTTATACTGACACATCAGTAATTATGAGCGTTTGAACTGCAATTCCCATTGTTCAGGTGGAGCCAGGAGGATCGAAGGAGAAATGAAGTAGCAGGAAACAAACGTGCAGCAAACAGATAACATTAAACATATTCATGGTTTCATGTAAAACAGGGCCTAAATGTGGCAGGGTTTGTGCTTAAATGCCATGCTCATGCAGATCTTTAGCCTGAACTACTGGTATTCTATGTTGGGTAGGGTCACTTGTGACATTAAAACCTATGCAACCTGTCCAGAACAATGCAGCTTGCCTGGTGTTCTACCTTCTGTAGTCCACCTATTTCACCTCTAGTTCTACTGCTAAAGTGAGAATTACACCGGCCTTCAAAAGACTACAACCTATTCCGAGTACTGTCTAAGTCACTAACTAGGAAATATAGTCCCTGAGGTAACCACTCCTCAGGTTTGAACAAGTTCATTACTATGATTTGTGAAACTATGTATGTAATGAATAATATGACTTTCCCTTCCTTATTTATTTGGATATTCTGCCTAGTTAACCCGATCAGCCATGACATTATGACCACCTGCCTAAAATTATGTAGGTCCCCCTTTTGCCGCCAAAACAGCCCTGACCCGTTGAGGCATGGACTCCACTAGACCTCTGAAGGTGTGCTGTGGTATGTGGCACCAAGACGTTAGCAGCAGATCCTTTAAGTCCTGTAAGTTGTGGGATGGGGCCTCCATGGATTGGACTAGTTTGTCCAGCACATCCCACAGATGCTCGATTGGATTGAGATCTGGGGAATTTGCAGTCTAAGTCAACACATTGAACTGGTTGTTGTGTTCCTCAAACCATTCTTGGACAATTTTTGCTTTGTGGTAGGGCGCATTATCCTGCTGAAAGAGGCCAATGCCATCAGGCAATACCGTTGCCATGAAAAGGTGCACATGGTCTGCAACAATGCTCAGGTAGGTGGTATGTGTCAAAGTAACATCCAAATGAATGGCAGGACCCAAGGTTTCCCAGCAGAACATTGCCCAAAGCATCACACTCCCTCTGCTGGCTTGCCTTCTTCCCATAGTGCATCCTGGTGCCATGTGTTCTCCAGGTAAGTGACACACATGCACCCTGCCATCCATGTGATGTAAAAGAAAATGTGATTCATCAGACCAAGCCACCTTCTTCCATTGTTCCGTGGTCCAGTTCTGATGCTCACATGCCCATTGTAGGCTCTTTCGGCAGTGGACAGGGGTCAGCATGGGCACCCTGACTGGTCTGTGGCTACGCAGCCCCATACGCAACACACTGTGATGCACTGTGTGTTCAGACACCTTTCTTTCAGTACCAGCATTAACATTTTCAGCAATTTGAGCTACAGAAGCTTATCTGTTGGATCGGACCACACGGGCCAGCCTTCGCTCCCCACGTGCATCAATGAGCCTTGGCCGCCCATAACCCTGTCGCCGGTTCACTGCTTTTCCTTCCTTGGACCACTTTTGATAGGTACTGACCACTGCAGATCGGGAACACCCCACAAGGGCTGCAGTTTTGGAGATGCTCTGACCCAGTCGTCTAGCCATCACAATTTGGCCCTTGTCAAAGTCGCTCAGATTATTACGCTTGGCATTACACAGCATTTTTGGAATTACAGTACAATCAACCAATCACAAATTGTCTTGTAATAGGTGGGACAATTGTATGACGCCTCAAGGCCCTCTAGAGGGCCTAAATATACGTTACTAATTCAGATCCAGTAGTGAGCCTTATCTTGTTTTTCCATTCTTGAGCTGGCTTGAGCCTAACTAGCTGACTAGCTTTTTGGAGTGAGTGTACTGAGCGTGCTGTCAGCTCTGGCTTTGAACTCAGTCAAAAAATAACTTCTTTCGGATTTTCATAATGGTGAGTGGACTTTTTGTTTTCACCTACAGCTTGCTTTTTGTTGCTATCTCGTTCATATCTTTTAAATACAATGTGTAAAATATTATTTCAATGTTAGATCACTGGTTTTGTTGTGGTAAAAGCAAAGGTAATTATGTTGCAATTGGAAGTACTGGATAGATGACATTTCTTGTTGTGGTGCATGTTTTTTTGTTGCATGCTGGATATCGAATACAGCACAACTTTTTTTTCTCTGACAGCATACTGTCCGTGGTCTTGAAACAATGTGAATAATTGTGTGGTTGAATATATTCCGCCACTATTTGAGTGACTGTTTTGACAAATGTTTCTTTGAAATGACACAACCGTATTTGCGGGACGGCGTAAGCGGAGCCAGCCTAGAAGAGCGAATGTCGTGTAGAGAAGCGGACCTGCAAGCTATAGGTTCCGCAATAGAATCTCTTCACAGTCAAAACAAAGTATGCATTTAGATTTGTTCCGGACAGACAAAAACTTCGCTGGCTATAACCTTCAGTATCTACATTATAGTAAGCCTAAAATAAAACTGTTTACGGTTATATTGCGACTGATTCCGGCAGATTTTTGAAGTACACATCCGTGCATGCTTTTTGGGTCAGGATAGACAAAAACTTAGCTGGCTTCTACATTCAGTAGCTACGTTATCGTAAGCCTAAACAAAAACTGTTTACGCTTATACAGTATGGCGACTATTTCTTGGGGATTTTGAAGTACGCATCCGTGCATGCTTTTTGGGTCAGGATAGACAAAAATTTAGCTGGCTACATACAACATTCAGTAGCTATGTTATAGTAAGCCTTAACTAAAACTGTTTACGGTTATATTGCGACTGTTTCTGGTGGATTTTCAAAGGTATGCATCTGTGCATGCTTTTGGGGGAAATAATAGAGGCTTTATCCAAACCCCTTGGGCAGTAAAAGAGTAGGGGTTTCCACGATTCTCTCATCTTTTCACTTGACGAGAAAGTCAGTTATCGTCACCTATAGTTATTGTATCAATGTCATTCACGAATGAAAGAAAAAAAATGAAAAAAACGAGAAAGTCAGTTATCGTCACCTATAGTTATTGTATCAATGTCATTCACGAATGAAAGAAAAAAAATGTTTTTGTGCCATGAAATGAAATAGCTTTGGCAGGGAAAAGTTCATCTTCAGATTCGCTAGCAGTTGCTCAATTCTTATGACTATTCAAAAGTTAGTAGATACTAGTAAGCCAATTACTGGCTAATAAGCTGTTAAAACGGCCAGTGGCAAAATCCATAGTTCATATACGCTGTTTGTGGTGGAGGTAAACTTAATAAGAAGCGTTAGTCAGTTTAACACAATGATGAATGGTGTCTAGCAACTAGTAAACTGTGTAGCGCCTTGGCATAGTGGTTAAAGACAGTGCCACTCATATGAGAGACCCAAGTTTGAATCCAGTGAGGACGGTGACATTTAATCATTTTAATTGCGGGCCGCAATAAAACTGTTTACGGTTATAGTGCAACGATTTCTTGTGGATTTTTGAGGTACGCATCCGGGCATGCATTTTGGGTCAGGATATACAAAAACTTAGCTGGCTACAACATTATAACAGCAGCTACGTTATAGTAAGCCTCAACTGAAACCGTTTAGAGTTATAGAGTATTGCGACTATTTCTGGTGGATTCCACGATTCTCTCGTCTTTTCGCTTGACGGAAAAGTCAGTTATCGTCACCTATATTGATAGATACTGCATCAAGTGCCAGTGGCAAAAGAGGATTTGTTCAGGATAGACAAAAACTTTGCTGGCTAAAACCTTCCCTAGCTACGTTATATAAGCCTAAAATGAAACTGTTTACTGTTATACTGCAAATATTTCTGGTGGATTTTCGAATTATGTCTTAGGATTTGTTCAGGATAGACAAACACTTTGCTGAATACACAATTGTCTCGTCTTTTCACTTGACGAAAAAGTCCGTTATCGTCACCTATAGTAGTTATTGTATCAATGTCTTTCACGAATGGCTAATAAACTGTTAAAACGGACAGTGGCAAAAGCCATACAGTTCATAGATGCCATTTGTGGTGGAGGAAAACTTAATAAGAAATGTTCAGTTCAGTTTAACACAATGGTTAATGGTGTCTAAAGAAATATTCAAACCTGATGTGATGTTAATGCGTGACAGAATTATATACCACTACGCTTGGCGTTGTAGTGGTTAAAGACGCAGCTTTTCACGTGAGTGATCCGGGTTCGTGTCTCGCGAGGGCAACAACAATCAATGCTTTTTATTGCGGGCCGGCTGATCTAGGCTTGCCTGGTGGTTCCTGCTATCGATATTAGCAACCATTGTGTAAGTTTGTTGCTTCTGTGAGCCACAGCCGAGGCGTGGCTTAGGACCGTTTGACTCTGTCATCAAAGAATTGCTTCTCCTAGGTCTGGAAAAGAAAGGTCTCAAGTCATGCTCTCTACATGCCGGTATCCCAGTTCTCTATTTATATGTATGATGTCAGATTTTTTCCGCTACTGAGGGCCTAGCTCCACTAGTCACGGATCGCGACTGGTATAATGTGAGCATCCCAGAGAGGATGAGTCTTTCAGAAGTAAAAATGGGTAAGGGTTCACCACTCTGTGAAAGATCAACTTTTTTGGAAACGGGTTGTATATTTGTTTTAGATTTTAAATATTATATTTGAACCAAAACACTGTGCAAACAAGTAAGAGCTATTTAGAGTGAACGTTTTCTGATAGAATACTCAGAATATTAGATTGGCATGGAATTATATGAATGTATGTGTCACTGGATGTTAAATATGCCTAGATAATGAGAACAACAGAAACATTTGTGCTTAGAATCTCTCTCTGTAGGTCACTCTCTGCCAACCTCAGTGAAATGTTTACATTGACCATCTGGCATGTGGGTTCTCGTGGAAATGTGATCTGTGATCGGCAGACACACCCTTCAAGGTATATACCAGCTAGCATCCATCTTTACAGTGAGATTGAGTTAACAATGAGGCTACATTTACTGTGATACTATTCAATAAACACATTAAATTGCTCTCTCCCTTGACACTTGATGGGTACCTGCTTAACGAAAGTGACCACTATACAAAAAGGCTAATATTCCTACAGATGGTGCCGTGACCCGGATAGACAAGTTGATCCTACATTGGCCACCGCAGAGCCCAATCCTCACCATTACTGAAGCTGTTTAGTATCACTTGGACAGGGAAATTAACAGAAATCAGTCAAAGTAAAATTTTGAATTATTACAAATCATGCAAGAATCTTGGAAGAATTTACCAGAAGAGTAATTGAAAAACATTCACAATAATTATCGGCTTGAGATCACTTGGACAAGGATATAAACAAAAAGCTGTTAAAATAAAAATATTGTAAGCCTTGCAAGAAACTTGCAACCACAGGACTACTTGAAAAGAGTTAAAAAAATGACTAGTTTCAAAAACACAATACATTTTCATTCTGTTTCTTTGTGTTTACTTGAGTGTTATATAGTATTTTTTGCAACATTTCATACTGAGATAAATGGCTTTAATAAATACGCTTCTCAGCTGGCCTGTGAGTTTGCACAGTATAGAAAAATCAAATATAATAATGCATGTTGATGCTACTTTCATTACTCCTTCTTTCAAAAGTAATTGAACAACATCTGCCTTGTCTATTTCATTTTGGTTCTCTTGTTGACCTGGAATTGCAATTAGATCAAAAACTTCTGAGTCATAAAGGCCGCAAATTGGAGAGATATGGCTCATTCACCCAGCAGTCGTTAATGGCCGCCAACTGAATTCTTTGGTCAGGTCGGCGGTAAGAGCACTGGTAATTGGGATTAATCTGTGGTGAAGAAAAGCTTCTTAATCAGGTTCTCATCCATTAAAGAAGATGGATCTTCTTTGTCACCGCACTGATGTGCTTGAATAACTAAGTCGGCTACACAAGCTGAATTTACTCTTGGGACTTGACCCATGTAATTTGTCTATTAAGGACTCTAGAGTATAGAGTATGGTAGATTCAATGAAACGCATAGGTGTATAGAGAGGAAATTAGCAGTCTTGTTTTACAGAAAGGTACCGCTCTGCCTGTTTGATTTTTGATGACTGCCGTGCATTATCTTCAATACTTTATTTTCCCACCCCCTCCCAAACACACAAACATACACTTTTCTGGCAGTAATCAGTTGTATCAGAGATGCGTGGCTATTGGCGAAGCATATGAGGAACGTGTTTTGCATTTAAAGCCAGGCTCAGTAAGTAACTTTTCAGTTTTGGATTTTATCTCTGAAATTACACATATTAACTCTTAAAACTTAAATATGAAAATATTCTGTGCTTTTTAATTGTCAACGCTGGAAACAGGGGATTTATTTTCACTTTTTACTCTAACATGTTTGTTGACCATTTGTGGGTATTTTTTTCGTTTAAACAACTTGATGATATAGAATTTGAATGCCAATATCAAATCTCGCTCATGCACTGGTGATGTTCATAGCTGTTAGTCTGGTATTCTATGCTAGAGGTACTGGTTTCATGTAAAATTGGGCTAGCCACTGCAGCACATACAAGGACAAATATATTCCACCAAAGCTAGCTAGCTACTGAGTTCCCTTGAAGCCAGCTCTCTGTTGTTGTTGCAGCACATACGACTGTAACGTAAAACCACTAGACTCCTGTCAGTTGCAGGTAAACACCTGATGAAAAGCATGGCAGATATGTTGATCTACAGACATATTTGCAATAACACTCACTCTAGATTTAGGGGCAACATTTCTTCACTGTTATGCTAACTAAAAACTAACCCTAACATCCTCAGCGAGATAGCTAAGGACAGATTGTCTTCTTATTAAAGAGGCCTGCAAAACTTGCTAAGAGGCCAGATATGGTTCACAGGTACCTGTTGTCACGAGAAATCATTGTATGCAATGACTCCCACAAGATGGCTGCCCATACTATTATGGATCCCCCACCATGTTTAACAGTTGGCAGCAGACATTGTGAGATGATGGCATCCTTTGGCTTTCTCCAAACGTAAACCCGTCCAGGTGTAGGAAATAAAGATGACTAATCAGACCATAACTTATTTCCATTGCTCAGAGTGCAGGTTTGGTGCTCCTTTCACCAAGTTGTGCGTTGGCTTGGGTTACAAGCAGTTGTTGAATGGCAGCCTTGCCATAACATTACATTTTTGTGACCGATGGATCAGCAATTCAGGCAGCAGCTAGTTTGCCTCCTTGAAACTATGTTAATTACCAAATAATTACCAAGTGCTAATTGTAAGACCTATTTTTTTAGCTGACACACATGTACTGCAAATTTCCACCAACCTAATGTGACCTCTGCAGCTGCGATTGTAATTGTGATTTAGTTACTTCTAAGTAACAGTCATTATCCATGTGGTGATTTTGCTATTTTATCCTCACCCTTTAATCTCGCTGGGTATGTCTGACATAAACACATTCCACTTGTTTCTTTTGCGGTTCCTTCATAAAATAATTTATTAAAAAAAATGGACGTAGCTGATTTAGATCTGCCACTCACTGAGTCTGGCTTTAAGGTGCTATTGGGCCAAAATGTGGTTAATTACTTAATGTAAACAAATTGAGACCATTAAGTGCACTTCACTTCAAAGTGGTGGGGGAGACTGTCCTATTCTTTTGCCATAAACATGTTGGCGGTATTTTGCTCCGTGTCTAAAAAGCACAAACGACATTTTTTTCTCTGTGTCAGTGTGTGTAGAAGCAGAAAAGGCAGAAAATTCTCAATTACCTCAGCAGGTTTTAAAACCCATACAATAGACAAAAAAACTCACACCAGCAAAAAATAAATGATAGAGAACCATCAACTTGAAGATAAAACTGCCCACAAACCCCAGTGGATCTGAGGTAAATCCATTTCCCTCAGCTCGTCTGGTGACACATTTAATTGACAGGGATTGAAGGATGTGACAATAATGTGCTAAAGTAGAGAGTCTGCTGCTGCTCATTGACAGCAGTGCAAGTATTTGTACCCCTCACACAATCACCTATATCCTTAAAACTCCTGAACTAGGGATTTCTTTGAAGAAAAAGTAAACATACTCTCATCTTTGACATCCTTTTTAACCAGGTACTTGGTGTTATATGGCTCACTGAGTTACTATTCATCAGCGATATTATAAACTGTGTATTTTCAAACCCTGAATGATGATTGGCTGAAAGCTGTGATATGAGACTGTTTATTATGGGTACGACAACAAATGTAAATATTTGTATTGTTCTAATCACATGAGTAATCGGTTTATAAACGTAATTGAACATATACCACACCTCCTTATGCCTTACTGTTTAAATATAGGCTAATGGTAGAAAATAGGGAATTGAGTGAGTCAATCTGGACATGAGTTTAAGTGACTAAAATCTAAATCCAAAAACAAACAATTTCCAAATCTTTTAAGACAATTCAAACTAGTTGTAATGAACAATTATTGTGCCCAACATTGATTGTATACATTCCTGCATGAGTTCCCTTTGTTATGATAAAATTATTGATGTTTACAGCGTGCTATTGTTAATGAGGTTGCAGTATGTGGTACTGATAGCACCAAGGGCGTAGGTTTGATTTCAGCTTTGGTAGCGCGTGTTGTTTTGCATTAATTTGAGCGCAAATACTGTTTTTTTAGCTACACATCAGATGATCTTGATGACTTTCTTTAATTAACCTCTTGAACAGATGGTGCATTTGGCCTACATGTGCATTTACTGCATAAAAATTGTTAGCAAACTGGGTCCAAAAAACCTAACTTAACCTAACTTGGTGTGCTTATGAGATAGTCCAGCAAGAATAAAAACAGATAAAAGAAGCAGGATGACTTCATGGTGCTAGATAACTCATAGGCTATAGTATGGGATACATTTTTGTTGGAGCAGCCTTTAACAGATGATGTATAAGAGTAGCTGTAGGTGGCAGTACTTGTGGCTTTTTGTCTTCACTTACAATGCTACTTTTACTTACAGACAATGTTGCTTTTCAGCTTCATATACAATATTATACGGTTTACCTTAAGACAGATCACAGATGTATTAAAATGACACTCTACAGCTTACACGTATATAGTTATATATATAGTTATATAGAGAAGGTAAACCATACAAACATACATGCAAATGTAAAAATCTGAAAATGTGAAAAAAGTGAACTTTCCATCAGGGTTACAGGTGAGATTATAACGGGAACTTTCCATTTAACACTTCCTGTTATAATCTCACCTGTAACCCTGATGCATCCTCTGCCTCTCCTCCCCCTACCTCTCTACAGCTGGCACCTTCCCCTGCCTCACCTGTCTCTCTGCAGCTGGCACCTCCACCTGCCTCGCCTGCCTCTCTGCAGCTGGCACCTTCCCCTGCCTCACCTGCCTCTCTGCTGCTTTTGCTAAAATAACGTCTAATATCCATTCTCAACACCTAAAGTAAAAGTGGAATGATTGACAATATAAAATCCTTGCAGACATAAAACACTTTCCGTATACTTTATGTAATATAAACATTACGTTGGACTTATATTGTTTTTCTGTGCAGTCAGACATCAATTGGTAAGTTTGTTACATGTCTGGTTTGTTTACTATGCGTGTGTGAGTAGGCCTCGTCACTCATGGTTCAAAACCTACTACTACCTAGCCACCTTTGCAACGGTTAGCTAGCAAGCTAGCTCTGACAAAAGCACCAGAGCAGTTCACACTTACAGTTAGGCATTTAACGTTAGCCGACGCTAACTGTTATCATTCATACAGCTCTGTGAGTACAGAAAAATAATATTATATTCCCTACAATTCGAGAAAATTCAATCTTACTTGCTGCTAATCATGTTCTTGATGAACCGCAGATCAGACTCTCTTGGACGAGTGACTGAGTAATGTTAGAATAAACTGACCACAGAGACACGAGGGAGGAAAGAGTCCAGGTTGTTGATTGGATATTGCGGAAAGCTTGCTGATTTTGATGCAGCCGTCAACCAGACCTACTTTCGCAACTGATAACCTAACAGTCTGTTTGGCTTACGCAAGTTATGAATTATATTTCTAAAAAGAACATTTTGCGATGTTGTGAATTATAATACTAAAACTAACATTTTTGGTAGGGACAATTCGTGCTTCCATGGCTTTGGTAGGGACATGTCCCTAGCATCCCTATATAAAACTACGCCTATGGATAGCACAGCTGTGCGCAGGATGTATGAGCAAAGGAAATGTGTAAAGTTGCCCAAATAGCACAAACCACTTTGGGACTAGGCTGGTGATTCATTTATTTGGAAAACAATGACATATTCTGTACTTCCAAAATGGAAGATTTTCTTATTTGAAAGGCAACAGTGCCAACATTAGTAATGATGGATATCACCTGACAAATTTCTATTACTATCATACATCCTATTTACAGTATGATACAATATGTGTGGTACTTGTTTAGTCCATGCAGTATGTGTATCGGATTTGAAATGGTTAGTTAGTTAACGGTGCATGCTAGTAAGCAGTTAAATCAGTGATGTCACTTCCTCTGAGACCTTGAGATAGTGTTCTTTGTTGCAATAATGTTTTATGGTCATAATATTAATCTTATTTTAGGAGATGTTCCTTAATTATGCCAAATGATCAAATGTGAAAAAAGTACTGTTTTATTAGTGCCTGGTCATATAATGCAATGCAAGAGCATGCACAGTCACTGCATAATACAAAAACATCGTCAAAAACATTTAAAGGCGCATAACTTCACCAAAATCCTTAGAGGATGTAGAAACATCAGATGCTACTAGTACATATTACTAGTTACTTTAACAGGCTCTGTTATCAAGAATGACAACAATATTTTAATGTCAGATGCAGTACGAGGGCTACTACTTGATACCTGAATGCACTGATTGACTTTAATAACAGTGCCCTTTTAAATGTGTTTTTACAGCCTAATGTATAAGGTGTAACTTATACTCAGTGATGCCAATATATTGACTCACCATGTCTACTACATTTACAACCTGTGTTTGACATAGTAATTAACTTGCAGGTGGTTATGTAACTGTGTATAGGTACATATTGATTTGAGTCAAATCTGGTCAGACTTATCAATCTCCATATAACTTGGAACTTAATTAGTGGCTTGCACGATTCCACTTATCCTGATTAAAATAATCTATACCTGTATATTGATTTAACTGAATCACCAGGACCTTGTTGTTTGTGGTTTATCTTCCAGGATTAAATGTTAAAATTGGGTTTTTCCATACTGAAAAATGGGTTTGTATCCTTCGTGTAGGATTGGGATTTACCTTTTATCTGGATTAAATTATGTTTTTGCAGTTTTCAAAACTCAAAGATGGCGATAAGGATAGAAGGAATCTTGAGACACCACCATTGATATTTACAAATGGGAATATTGTAAAGAAAAACTGAGATGGCAGAAAGCTTTCAGATTAAGCTTTCTGTGCTTTGTCAAACATACAGCTCTGGAAAAAATTAAGAGACCACTGCAAAATTATTTAAATTGTTTCTCTGGTTTTACTAATCATAGGTATGTGTTTGAGTAAAATGAACAGTTTTGTTTTATTCTATAAACTACTGACAACATTACTCCCAAATTCCAAATAAAAATATTGTCATTAGAGTATTTATTTGTAGAAAATAACAACTGGTCAAAAAATGCATTGTTTTCAGACCTCAAATAATGCAAAGAAAACAAATTCATATTCATTTTTCAACAACAAAATACTAATGTTTTAACTTAGGAAGAGTTCAGAAATCAATATTTGGTGGAATAACACTGATTTCTAATCACAGCTTTCATGCGTCTTGGCATGCTCTCCACCAGTCTGTCACATTGCGGTTTAGTTAATTCATGCCGCTCCTGGCACAAAAATTCAAGTAGCTCGGCTTTGTTTGTTGGCTTGTGACCATCCATCTTCCTCTTGATCAAATTCCAAAGGTTTTCAATGGGGTTCAGGTCTGGAGATTGGGCTGGCCATGACAGGGTCTTGATCTGGTGGTCCTCCATCCACACCTTGATTGACCTGGCTGTGTGGCATGGAGCATTGTCCTGCTGCAAAACCAATTCTCAGAGTTGGGGAACATTGTCAGAGCAGAAGGAAGCAGGTGTTCTTCCAGGATAAACTTTTACTTGGCTTGATTCATGCGTCCTTCACAAGGACAAATCAGCCTGATTCCAGCCTTGCTGAAGCATCCCCAAATCATCACCGATCCTCCACCAAATTTCACAGTGGGTGCGAGACACTGTGGCTCGTAGGCCTCTCCAGGTCTCCGTCTAACCATTAGACGACAGATGTTGGGCAAAGCTGAAAATTTGACTCGTCAGAGAAGATGACCTTACTGCATTCCTCTATGGTCCAATCCTTATGGTCTTTTGCAAACTTCAGCCTGGCTCTTCTTTGCTTCTCACTGATGAAGGGCTTTTTTCTAGCTTTGATCGTCTTCAGTCCTGCCCCTACGAGCCTGTTTTGAACCGTCCTCGCCGTGCATTTCACCCCAGCTGCTGTTTGCCATTCTTTTTATAGGTCACTTGATGTCATCCTACGGTTGTTGAGTGACATTCGAATGAGTTGACGGTCATCTTGGTCAGTGGACAGTCGTTTTCGCCCTCTGCCAGTCCGTAGCTTTGTTGTCCCCAATGTCTGTTGCTTGACCTTGTTCTTATGAACCGCCGTCTTTGAAAATTTCAGGATGGAAGCAACCTGACGCTCACTGTATCCCTCTGCCAGTAAAGCCAGAATTGAACCCTTCTTTTCCTCACTCAAAGCTTTTCTTTTCAACTCTTTTGTCATGCTGAATAGTTATTTTTTTATTCAAATTACCTTTGAGGTACTACTTGCACTGTTTTTGCCATCCAGCTGGTCCTATTTCAAGAGGATAGTGATGACCACAGCAGTGGTTTTTATACTTTTCCTCATTAAATTAGATTTGGTTCAGGTAATCACCTAATCAGTACCTCATTAAATAAAATGAGGTGTGCCTGTGTTAGAATTTAATAGACACTGGAATGGAATGGCTGCCATACATGTAGAGATGCTGATTTAAGAAAAATTAGGAGTGGTCTCTTAATTTTTTCCAGAGCTGTAGAAATAACTGTGCGTTCGGTTTCTGCAAACACACTTAAAAGATGCTGGAATTTAGTGTTTTGACAGTGTAGCCTTCTGGGCAATATGGATTTATGTTTGAAATTATTTAAGTTCTTCAGTGTGATGATGAATATTGTATAGAATTGTTATATTTGTTATTGTTATGTCCCCTGGTCCTTATGTTGTTGTGGAATGAGAGTGCATATGAATGACTGTGCGTGGGCGTGCATGTGAGGGAGTGGGCATGCTTGCTTGTGGGTGTTTCTCTCAGGTAGTATCCGGAGCTGCCTGATTGGATCCAATTACCGGCCGGCATTCCAGCTCATCAATGGCCTCTCCCTTTCATCACTGATTCCAACTGGCACCATTCCCCACCAGTCAATCATCGTTGCCCAGCCGCTCTACAAAATGCCAACTGTTTCCCATAGCATGGGCTCTCTCTCTGTCTGTGGTTTGCGCATGAGTAGTAATTTTTACATTAAGATAGTGTTCTGTTGGGTGTATTGTAAGACCTGTGACACCCATTGCAGTCAGGTATGTTTGTGGTTGGTCCAAGTGTTCATTGTCTATTTTTGTAAACCCTTTGTACTTATTGTTTGCTGTAAGACTTTTCTTTTGTCATCCCAAGGGAAATGGGGAAGACATCTTGGGAGTGTCTTGGCAAGACGCCCATGGGGCTACATTTGCCCATAGACGGTCATTGTCTAAATACACTAGGTAAGACCTGGGCGGGCCACCCCCTGTTTGTTTTATAGTTAGCAAGGGGTGGGGAGGTTATATTGATTTCATTTCTTTGGTTCCACCCAGTCCCTTTTCTTCAACTTATCCGTATGGTTAATGACCCAAACGTGTTAGACAGCGCTCTCCACCACCATCACCAAAACACCAAATGAGAGAATATCTTTTCAAAGAATGGCATTTCATCCCTCCAGTAGAGTTCCAGTGTCTTGTAAAATGTATGCCAAAGCACATTGAAGCTGTTCTGGTGGCTCATGGTGGACCAGCACCTTACTAAGACACTTTATGTTGGTTTTTCCTTTAATTTGTCACCGATCTGTATGTAACAGAGTGAATTATTCATCATTGATTCCTTATGTCTGACCTGACATGTTTCATGTGAACTAATGGAGATAGTGGTTGCTGGTCTTGGAATGAAGTCAGGTCTTGTTGAGCTTTGTATGCCAGTCTCATGTCCAAGTCTTATCAACTTTATTGCTTCTCGTTTTCTATGCAAACCCTCCAAACGATCCAATAAGTTACTTAAAGACATTCAATGGCTCATTCAAACAAGCACAAAAGCAACTACACACAAAATAACTTGTAGCACCATCGGAATAACATGGCGGATTTGTGAAATTAAGCAAAACATAACTAAATTAATTTTTCATATCTCACTATCCCATCAATCCACATTTTGAAATACTTGTCTGACAAACCCATTCTGAACTCTTGGCCAGTTATGTGTGAAACAAATCTCACACTATCTAGAAAACCACCTAAGAGCCCCAGGGTGAAATCCTATTTAAGCTACCTACAGCTATGTATTTCTTTTTAAAAATACAGTATATCATTCTATATACAGTCGTTTATTGTCATGGAGCCAATTTGCACTGCCCTCTGCTGGACTTCTAAACAATGGGGCTATGCCATGACCAGGATTGGAACTTCTCACCACAATGTTGCAGCAGTATTGCAGTGACTTACGGGCTTGTTTACATTGCGATACAGGGAATAAAATGCTTGATAGACTTATCTTAGCTTGCATAATCATTTATATTGCGTTTGAATTTGCGCCGGCATGTTCGAGATGTACAAGACAGGATTGTGGCCGAAAATGTGGAAATATCAAGCAATATGCATATACACTGCACAGAAACTTGATACAGTTCTGACAGAATTGTCTTCAACCTTCAGGGGAGGGACTCTAGATATAAAATGTAGTACACGCTACGCTAGAAGGTGGCGTCTCGAGCTATTGATATCTGCAAGTTTACAGAACAAAATAATCTATCGTCTCAAGTTGTGTTCAATATGTCTTGGAAAAAGTAGCATAATGTAAACAAGCCCATAGATCACTGCGCCACTCTGGGATCTGGGATGTTGTAAGCAATACCCTGTGCAGTGAAAAATAATCCTGACATTTTGACAATAATTCTTTAATACAAAACCGTTATTTCTGGAACCCAAAAGGATTATCTTAATTCCACTGGAAGGCTGGATTCAGTGAGTTTCGAAAGGTGAGTTGCATTGACAATAAATGTCAAGCAACTACAGTATGATGAAAATGTTCATTATGTCACATTTGCTGCCTTATAGGTACAGTTGAAGTCAGGTATTTACATAAACTTACGTTGTTAACGAAAATTATGTCATGGCTTTAGAGGCTTCTGATCGGCTAATTGACATAATTTGACTCAATTGGAGGTGGACCTGTGGATGTATTTTAAGGCCTACCTTCAATCCCAGTGCCTCTTTGCTTGACATCATGAGAAAATGCAAACAAATCAGCCAAGAGCTCAGAAAACAAATTGTAGACCTCCACAAGTCTGGTTCATCCTTGGGAGCAATTTTCAAACACCTGAAGGTACCACGTTCATCTGTACAAACAATAGTGTGCAAGCACAGCAGCATGGGACCACGCAGCTGTCATACCGCTCAGGAAGGAGACGTGTTCTGTCTCCTAGAGATGAACGTACTTTGATGTGAAAAGTGCAAATCAATCCCAGAACAACAGCGGAGGACCTTGTGAAGATGCTGGAGGAAACAGGTACAAAAGTATCTATATCCACAGTAAAACAAGTCCTGTATCGGCATAATCTGAAAGGTCGCTCAGCAAGGATGAAGCCACTGCTCCAAAACTGCCATAAAAAAAGCCAGACTACGGTTTGTAACCGCACATGGGGACAAAGATCGTACTTCTTGGAGAAATGTCCTCTGGTCTGATGAAACAAAAATTCAACTGTTTGGCCACAATGACCATCATTACATTTAGAGGAAAAAGGAGGAGGCTTGCAAGCCAAAGAACACCATCCCAACCGTGAAGCACGGGGCTGGCAGCATCATGCTGTGGGGGTGCTTTGCTGCAGGAGGTGCACTTCACAAAATAGATGGCATCATGAGGAAGTAAACTTGTGTGGATATATTGAAGCAACATCTCAAGACATCAGTCAGGAAGTTTAAGCTTGGTCGCAAATGGATCTTCCAAATGGACAATGTCCCCAAGTACATTGCCAAAGCACAACAAAGTCAAGGTATTGGAGTTGCCATCCCAAAGCCCTGACCTCAATCCTATAAAAAATGTGTGGGCAGAACTGAAAAAGCGTGTGTGAGCAAGGAGGCTTTTGCATTTTGGAGGATTCAGTTACACCAGTTCTGTCAGGAGGAATGGGCCAAAATTCACCCAGTATTGTGGGAAGCTTGTTGAAGGCTATCTGACCCAAGATTGACCCAAGTTAAACAATTTAAAGGCAATGCTACCAAATACTAATTGAGTGTATGCAAACTTCTGACCCAATGGGAATGTGATGAAAGTAATAAAACCTGAAATCAATCATTATCTCTCCTATTATTCTGTCATTTCACATTCTTAAAATAAAGTGGCGATCCTAAATTACCTAATACGGGGAATTTATACTAGGATTAAATGTCAGGAATTGTGAACAGTTGAGTTTAAATGTAGTTTCAGTTTCAAGTTTATTTATCAAAATATTCCGAAACACAGCATTATCCTGCACCTTGAAGTTCTTGTGACGTGGCACCCAACATCTACGTAGTAAGAATTACGAAAAATATATATAGCAAAATATATAGCAAAAAATAAAGCAATAATATACATAAAGCTAAGGTGTATTTTGGCTAAGGTGTATGTACTGTCAACTTCCAACTTCAACTGTATGTGGTCAATTGTTTTATTGAGAAGTGTTAAATAACTGCATTAACTTATATATAAGAAATAAATACTTAAGCTCTATAAAAGTTGTTTTTTCTTCATTATGTAGTTTAGATATTTCCGTCTGCCTTATCCAATCTCATTAAAGAACTTTCCAATGGATGACAATGTTTAGGCCGTTTCGAAGCAATGAGAATCAAGATTCTGTGATCCTGGTGAAGTGGTATCTAGATCAAAAGGATTTTAAATTATGGAGGAAAGAAACCTAGTTAAAAACAACCAGATTAGTTTAATCTTGCCTGACTTTTTGGCTAAACAAAATGTTAAATCTTGACCTATGCTGTAGAAATATAGACCTATTTAACACACAGAAAATATGGATTCTATGATCTTGATATTACAGAATTATCTGATTATTTGATTCTAGATTAATAAAATAAAATGACAGAATCTGGATAATTCTGAGGGGAAAAAGCAGAACAGAATGTGGGGAAAAAGCAGAACAGAATGTAAGAAATATGCCTGGCTGGAAGACATGCTGCAATCTTCAACTCTCCAGGAAGATGCTGCTGCACAGGGTGATAGGTACAACTGGATATCACGAAGTTGGGGAGGGGAGTTAAAAGTGGGTGGGTAGTTGATCCAGTGAACCAAATTCTCTCCAGGTTTGTTTAAGTATATTCGATCCAGATGCTTTTATTGTCGTGATTGGCTTATAGAATCGACTGTAGGTTTTCTTGAGGTAAAACGTGGAGGCTTATCAAACTAACTGCTGTACAATCGACACGCAGCCCGACTCCTTCGTGCACATTCGATGTAGCTCGGCTGATGTGCTTATGATACGCGGATGCAACTGTCCGACGACTGAACAAGAACGTCAGTAATTGTGGCTGATCTGTATGCAGAGTTGCGCTATTATCTATTACAATGGTAATCTATGCTCTAGACGACCTGTTTTTGAGATGACTTAACTTGCAATGCCATGTACAGACCACGAGGGAACTTTACTCTGTATATGCTTCATGCTGAAAGAAGACGTGTCGGACGTGGAGACGCGTTCTAAAGTTGTCAACTACTGGCTGAATTGTTTCGTTTTTACCAGACATGTATGTGTGAATTGTTTTTAAAAACCTGTGGATTTTAAATATAGAAGCACACATTGTCACAATGGACATGAGTCCCACGGTCTTTACGCACGCCATATGGAGCAAATGGACCGCTGGATTACCACCTGGTGTATGCTCATTTTAATAACTAATGCTGAAGAACACAAAAAATTGGCTACGATTCGAGTAAGTTTCATCTTTATGCAACCTACTGTAAATGTTTCCTGTTTGAAGGCGGTAAGCGTTTGAAAGGATAATATTATAAAATAGTTGTGGATTATCTGCATACAAAACGTTAATTATCAGATTTTCCACTGTTTTAAATACTTTTCAACGGATATGTGGATTCTCGGTGGGTTTTAAAAGCAAACAATTTATTTTCTGATAAGTCACTACTGCTCATTGAAATAGCATTTGGTTTTATAAAACTTCGCGGTGATAAATAATGTATTACAGTACTAGGTCAATCCGCATTTTCCATTATACAGTACACGTTTTTCTTAACGTTTGTTTACTGTTTTAATAGCTATATACATTTGAGAGTGGTGAATTAGCCGCGCTTCTTAACTTCCAAATGAAGTAGGGGCTGTCATGTGAAATGTAAAGGATTGTGTCATGAAACCACATTTTCATTATAAGTGATAATATTGCAGATTATAAACCGGGTGCTGTGAATCATTAATTCTGATTGGCTTAAGATGTGTAAGAGCTATATAAAAAGCTGTGTACGAGCTATATAAAAGCTGTGTAAGGGCTATATAAGATTTTATACAACGGGTTTGACAAAAAACATTATTTTTCTATTTGGGTTAGTAGGATAACCCGTTTTAAAATAGGAATTAGGATGGTTTGTGGTATATCCACTATGAGGGCTGTCTCTAGGCATTACTCATTGTGCGTTACATGAAAACAGAACTTAGCCTGGGTGTATTGGCCACATTACCACACCCCCTTTATGCCTAGTTACTTATTTGTAACTCTGCTAATTTGCGATTTTTATTAAGCATGCACTGCCAGTTGAATAGGTAATTCGATGCATTGTATTGCTAGTCAAATAGCTAATTCAATGCATTATATAAAGTTTTTTGAAAATGTCTACTGTATTTTGACTAACTGACCCAATTAATATATAATAAATGCTATGCCTCAGCTCTGGCTCCAGAATAATTTAATATGTCCTTACAGGCCTACGTTCAGTTAAAGTAAATTAAAATGCAGGGCTGGAGGCAATGCTCTCATAATGTCACTACAGGCTGTCCCAGTGTGCCCTTACGTGTTTTAGTGTGTCAAATCTTGTCGACACCTACCGCTGAGCACTAGCTGAAATGTGAACGTGAGGGGCTTGTTTAAATTTTTATTTATTTTGTATTGTGTATGCGCGTGGTATAAAACCCTTGAGACATAGCACAAAATGTTTAATACCAATTCGAAATATCACATGGATAACCCCATCATTGAGGTCTTCCACCATATAAAAAAATATTTTAAATGGATTTTACCTTAGTCACGCTGCAAATACTCTCACTGTAGACCAAGATACTTATGGGCAACATACTCCACAAGAGGGTTTATAGACCCTAAGTGAGAGTTATATAATTCACTGCCAGACATGATTTATTCTATATTTATAAAAATAAGAACAGTTTTCTCGTATATGAAAATAGTACCGAGCAGCTTAATCATTGCTTGATTTAATTTTAATCAGAAAATAAGAATTTGCTCTTATTAAATATTTTAATTATTGCTAATTGTCACCACCCATCAGATGCAAGACAATCTCATTTTCATTTTAGAGTTTTAAATCCAGACAAAATGATTTGGCTCGCAACATGCCAAATGTGATAATAGAAGCACTGATCAGTATATTTTTATCACTACATAGTGAAATTTGCTTTATGTGAAATAGATTGTTCCCCGTAATAATTTTATGTAAACGATCCAAATTGACTGTGCCCAATTTGCAAGCTAAACAAATTTAAATTTTTATCATAGCAAAAGAAGCTTGGTCAAAAATAGTATTCCAACTATACTTCAACCCAAACTCTAAAACCTAATTATGTCTCATGTCATTTTCTGTTTCACTGTTGCTAATAACCTTTTCTGTTGTTTAACGTGACTGTGACTATTCTATCTTTGTTCCTTCAGTTCTCAACATGGCAAGAGGGTATCTGTATCAATCTACCTCCACCTTGCTGTTGCCCTGATCTTCCTCTAAGAAACCTCCCCTCGTAAATCGTGACAACATAATTCTCCTTTCTTTCCCATACAAAGGCAGAATTGTGAACTATTTCTGGAATACACTCAGTGCACTTTATGTGCTCTACTGAAACCCTTTGCAAACAGGGAGCAGGGTATGGAATTGGGTCTCAGAACAGATAGATTAATTAGTTAAAAAGACCTGAAATTAAAATACTGCACAGTCTTGCTTTTTAGTTTGCAAGCCATAACAATCGTGCCCAGTGATGCAAGCTATAACCATGACCACTATTGCATGACAGGACCAGCAGGAGTGTACAGCTGAATATGTCCACCCGTATGGGGCCTTACTGGCCCATGAACCCCTTGCTCTCAGCTCTCTCTGCCCTCTTGTGGGGTGTGCACTTTGGAATAGTGTTTGGAAGTGCACTGGCATCTGCTTGTCCCAAGAGTTGCCACTGCATGGACAAGAATGACCTTGTTGTGGTCCAGTGTATGTCGCGCAACCTGGAGAAGATCCCTGCTGATCTGCCGCCTGACACGGTGGTGCTGCTACTGGCCTTTAACCGTATTACCAAAATTTCCAACAAGGCCTTCAAGGATCTCAGCAGATTACAGGAACTGGACCTGTCCAACAATGCTATCGAGACCGTAGATGCCATGGCCTTTCAGGGGGTCTCTGATGCCCTCCGGGTCCTGGACCTGTCCAACAACCACATAAGCAGTGTGCCCAAAGAGGCTTTCGCTAAACTTCAGGCCAAAATCAGCCTCTCCAACAATCCCTGGCACTGTGAGTGTAGCTTGCAGGAGGTCCTGAGGGAGCTACGACTGGACCCAGAGACAGTCAACGAGGTGAGCTGCCACACGGCTGTGGATGAGGAATATGCCGGCAAGCCAGTCATCCAGATACTGGACTCAGGCATCAACTTCTGCAACTTCCACCACAAGACAACTGATGTGGCCATGTTTGTCACTATGTTCAGCTGGTTCACCATGGTGATAGCCTATGTAATCTACTATGTGCGACAGAACCAGGAGGATACCCGGAGGCACCTTGAGTATCTAAAGTCCCTGCCCAGTGGCTCGCAGAACAGCAAGGACTTTGACACAATCAGCACAGTTCTCTAGCAGTCTAGTTTTTATGCACAGCAAGTTTGAGAAAGTACTGTAAGTGTGTTGGTGCATGAGTGGATGCATAGAGGGGGAACCTTTTTCTTAATTTTCCAAATGATGTTTACGTTAAGTGAGTCAACAGAATTAGGAATCAATAGATTTGGCCAACTTCAGTACCCACGAATGCAGGAAAGTGCTACAGGAAACATTTTTAGGTGGTCTCTCCCACCTTGTGAAAACAAATTGTTTTTTAACCCCCACTTCACAGTGGAGAGCAAACAATTAAGTTAATGTACTGTGGGTCTCTACAAAAAGCATAAGGAAATTGTTGCAGTTATAATGTCTGCGTCAAATTCTTAACATTTTTGCCGTGTGAAGAGGAGATCTTTAGAACAAATACGTAGCAGTGTCGCGATCAGAATACATAGCACCTTTTAATGTGAGCACAATCAGAATGTGCAGAAAATCAGAACAAAGGTTGTATGTTAGAACTGGGTATAAACAGGGCTAAAGTGATGGCTAATTATAATTCACATCGCCGGAGAGCCTGCATTTATGTAAGAGCACATGCATAGGCTTAGAATAAAGGATAGTTAAGTTCAGAACATGTTCACTGTGGTACACAGATTGGTTCCCAACAATAACTCATTATACTCAACCATTATAGAATCCCTGTGTACTTAAACAGGTGGTAAATGCCACATGGATATCTCAGTTTATACAACATCTGGTTTCATCCAAATAAAACTGGATTTATTGGAAGACTAGAATAAAAGTGGATTGACAAACCGTAACATGCCTACCACTTTAGCACAACTAAAATCAACATGAGCCATATTCATTTTTATATCTGACTTTCTTTAGCTAAGCACAGTTAATAGGAGCTTACTTCCTATAACTCTCTAAAGTTTAGCTGAAGTGTAGGGTATAAAATATAATTTTCAGGCTAGGTATTTTGTGCATGCCCAAGTGCCTATCCCTTTTGACTTCTAGAGCTGAGCACTCTGCATTGGGCTAGACTAGAACAAGTTACTTTCCTGTCTTTATTCCATGAACTATACCCGGTGATACTGTCTTTTAACGTAGTTGGTTGCTACTCAGGGGGCGAAGCTGGTTAAAAAAATTTATTATTGTGTTTTTGTTGGGTTAAATAGCCATTATAAAATGTATTTTTATCAAACAATAACTTTTTGTCTTGTTTGTTATGTTATAATAGTTATTTGAACACGTATGAAACATACTGACATTATTTCCCTTGAAGTCTTAATCGTGTCTTCAACAAAACAAGTTTAATGAGATGCTATGCTATTGTTATATCTCTGAACATATTAATAAATTGTATATCCCCAATGATTATTGAATAAAATTACTTTTAAATGCCTTATTACTTTTAATCAGCTGTCATACACTATTAGAGCACAAAATGTCCACTTGTTATACTCCAACTGTAAACAATGTAAATGTAAACACTAACAACACTGGTCAAGTTCCTTCTATGAATATTAAAGTAATTAGATTTCTCAAAACCCATCCCTGTGCTTTTTACCAAACCACCATTTTGGTGATTGCTTTGTTATTCTTAAAATTAAGGAACTCAGCTTTAAAAGGTCACAATATAGCATTATAACAAGCAAACCAGATACAAACAGAAAATGTTCATCTTATTTTGGTGGGTTGTTTCTGTGTACATTTCCTTATATATTATTCAAGTCAACAGCTTGGGTGGTAATGTACATGTATCTGTGCTTATCATTTGTAACACAAAAACACAAGCTGTTGTGTTGTCATAATGTTCAGTGTTAAAGTGTAAGCTTTTCTGGGTCTGGGCCTGATCTATGTAGTGATATTTTCATTTCCTATTTGCATGTTTTTATGGAATTGAAAGGGCTATGGTAATTCCTTGTACATTTCCAATGCTTAATTTAAGTTGTTTCTATATGTCAATATAGAATTATAACTAAAATTGTGTGTAACTAAAATTCAACCAGCATTTGTTAATAAAAGTTGTTTTACAGAACTTTGTTAAGTTTTCCAATGTCCATGATTGAGTTGACTACTATTAATTGGAAAAAGCATAGACCTACAAGATAACATTGTACAAATTGTAAGGACTAATTATTTTTACATAATACTACAATAATTAGAATGTCTACAACCAGACAATTATTGCATAAGTAAATGTCAAACCTTTTGCTCCTCTGTAGTTATTGAAAAACACAGCACAGGACAACCTAAAATACTGCAACAGTTGCCAAGCGTTTGTGATATCTTATAAAGGTCATTTGTAATAATTTATTGTTTCTTCTTACTGGCTGTATATTAGGATTGTGGCAGCCAGGACAGTGTTTAATGAATGGAAGTATTTAGCCTGCTTGCAGTACCTATAAAATATGCAGGACACAAATAAAAGCACACAAAGACTAATTGCCCAAATTATTGAAGTAAAACTGTGATCATTATTCACAATTATGGTCCCAATAGTGTTGCATGCTGTTACAAAACGTTTCACCAAACATGTTTCCTTGTCACCAAACTTAGAGCATTGGGTCTGGACACCATATTGTGCAATATGATATTGTACTTTCTGTTGGGCAGACCAAAGGCTGTGAGATTGGTCACCAAATCTTCTATGCACTGGCTCTGAAAACTGGGGTTCCCAAGGTGTGTCCTCAGCCCACTGCTTTACTCCCTGCTCACTCACGACTGCATAGCTAAGCAGGACACCAAATCTGTCATGAAGTTTGCAGACAACACCACAGCTGTAGGTTTAATATCTGAGAACAATACTGGGAGGAAGGTAAAACCTAAATAAAATGTTTGGTTAAATGAGGGTATTTTGTGTATAGACATGGTAAAATGAGACTCCAGAAACCTTGGCAATTATCCCCTATCTCTAATGATCTTGTCTATTGGAAATTCTAGAATCACTGGTAAATATACAGCTACACTCTTTTCTGACTAAACATTTTATTTTGAATATACATGAATCAGGGACGAGGCCAGGGCACAGCACTGTGACTGCAATCACAATTACCGTAAATGATATTGCTAGTGCTCAATGAAAAGCTAAACTGTGCTGTCTTGTATATAGACCCATCAAAGGCCCTTTGACACAGTAGATCATTCATTCTTTCCATTAGCAAGTTGCGGTCATTATGACTAAATGCTGATGCCTGATTATGGTTTCAGGATTATCTAACTGATAGAACTCAGACATTTGTGACTGAAAAGGTAAAATCAGAATTTCTTCGAAGTGCATGAAATTGTGCCACAGGGCTCAATTCTGGCTCCTATATTATTCACACTGTAAAATATCGCATTGGAGATGCTGTTAAAAATTGCAACATTCATTTGAATTCTGATAATGCAGTAATATGTTCTATTGCACCTTCTATCGAACAAGCCATTGCCTAGTTACAGTCTGACTTCCAAGCATTACAAAAATCCTTATTTGTTCTTATATTAATGCTGAAAACCCAATAAATATATATGCAATAACTCCAATCTAAATCATTTACAAATTGAACAAGTTCACCATTATAAATATCTTAGTACCTGGCTTTTCGCATAAAATACATTAATGACTAAAGAAACAGAAACTCAAAATAGGATCCCTTTACAGAAAAATAACCTGTCTATCTTTTGGTAATAGAAAATAAATAGTCCAATCAATCATTATTTCTGTTTTGGACTGTGGGGTTG
>JACXGI010006516.1:25781-41791 GCA_016801175.1 Esox masquinongy
AGTAGGGGGACTGGGGACCCCCCCCCTCAGGACTCATCATAGCAATCTTTTTGGAAAGATGGGATGGGCCTCTATGTACTATATGTAAGACAAGAGAAACACTCCTAACACCCAACATATATCACAACTCTTATTAAGGTTAGACAGTCTAGCACAAGCTCACAGTATAGGTTAATATTTGATACGCCAAGGACAGCTTCTGAATTTGGTTAAACTGCTTACATTTTTTTGCCAAAAAATAGCTATTTTTGCTGAAGACATATGAAAATACAGTTAAAAGAGGCAAAAGTACCAGCTGTCACCTTTTATATTTTATGCTGATTCAGCACATATGTTTTACCAAATCAGAATAACAACACTGTCAGAGTCCTGTCATTTACCAAAAAGGGCACTTGATTAGTAAAAGGGGAAAAGAGAAGGGGCTCAAGCTACCCCTGGGGTCTATCTGTGCATACGCCTGGTTCTCAGAGCCTTTAATGTCACTTTTTTCATGGAAAATATCCAGCCTTTTAGCATGGCTTGCACTAGCACATCACTAATAAATGCTTTGATGGTGACATGGTAATGCAATTTGTCAGATTGATTCCCGAATCCAGGCGCATCACTAACTCAGAAAGGACATTAGGCTAGTAATCAGCCATACATTAGGCACCAGCATAGCCTTTGCAGCATATTTTAAGATCAAAAAATTTCAAAGTTGGCAGCTACATGATTTGAGGAGAGGTGCACAATCAACTTTTTTTTTCAAACCTACTGAAACCTCAATAAAATAGTTTTAGTGTGATCAGTTAAAACTGGAGAATGTGTCACTGAAGTCAGTTTCTGTAAGAATGTCAGATGTTCTGTTATTGCTAGACAGGAACTAACATTAGTATGAAATTTACACCAGGGTTTATAAAGTTTTAGCAAAATTGCAGTTGTCAAAGGAAAGTCCCATTGGCATTTATAAGTGCAAAAATTATCATCCCCATCTGCAATTGTCAACTTGTCTTTCATCATCATAATTGTCTTCTTCTGCAGTATAATGGTGGTCAGCAAACAATCGTTTTGAATAGCACAAAATACAACCTTACAAAAATAAACAGCTAATATAAATATCCTCCATTAAGTCCAGTATTTTCAAGAAAATGAAGTACCGTACTATGAAACAATTTAAATCACAGTCCAATCCAAATCACGTCCCTACAAAGCCTAAGGGGCCTGAGAGAGAAGAGTCTTTAGCCAGTATTCCCAGTAATGACTCTGCCGTGATGTCGTGGGTATCCAAATGCTTTCACAATGATGTCCAGTTTATTATTATTTTTGTATATCCACCTTCAGTATTACTGTTTCAGGATCTCTCAGGACAGCATTTACAGTATGACTGATATTCACTACCAACCATTTTCAGTGCTCCCACATATGATACCTGCTCAAAATGTTTGTATTATTTTGTATTTTCATTCGGTATATCTCATGTATTCCAACTTAATATGAGTAGGGAGGACCATTGCTTCAAACCTTTGTAATACAGAAAAACTTTCCTCTTTCCATTTACAGCGTGCATTTATCAGACCACGCAGTCTCAAAGTCTATTGACACATTAAAAATCATACCCTTTATTTGTATCCTAACCTGAAAAATCTAAAACATTCCACAAAGTACATTGAAAGTTTATAGGGTGGAGGAGTAAATTTGATCAAGTGATTAATAGCCTTCTGTTTATACAGTTGAGGAACTGAATCAACAGGGCTCTGTTAATATATCAGATAGACCTTTGGTTGACCTGGGTTTAGGCCTTTTCCCTGTTCTTTGAAGATGCAAATATGCAGGCCATCTGTCTTGAAAGGATAATTCACAATGGACATTTAGTGCCCTGGGAAGGGGGATGGCTCCCTGGAAAGGCAGGGTGGCTCCAAATCACCAGCATCCCATTTGACCATTGTTAAATGGACTTCTAGTGAGCAAGTAACCTGTGGCATTCAAATATTACAGATGTATGTTGAATTAATAAAAGTTACATTTTGGTATTCAGACTATTGTTTATTTGTGGTAATTTCCACAACGGTAGAGACAAAAATCCCTGTACTTGTACTGATTTAGAACACAACCAATTATCAGCCTACTGTTCCTAGTATGTTGACAACATGACAGCTCTTTTAGCTCTATTCTTTTCTACTACTGCCTTCTGGGCGACAACTTCACCTGCAGCTACAGAATCAAACACAGGCTGTAGTCCAATCATGTAATTTTTAACCCCTAGTTCCTCCCCCACTTTCTCTCAAGGGAATTGCCATGCAATTTGAAACCATATGCAGTATGATTGCCATCTTAAGCACCAGTCCAATTCACAAAAATTGTCCTTAATTTAGCTCCAGCAGAGTTTGGGGTCACAGGGCCGCAATTACAAAAAAAGTCCTCCCCGGATATATGATGGCAGCAGAACGGACGTTGGGTGCCATGCGATTGTCAGCATTCGCATCACACAGACAGACAACGCATGTCCATCTGCTTCAGTGACGTGCATCTGGAATGTGGGCACCAATGAATGTGGGCACTGATGATGGACAAAAAAGGTACTTGTTGAGTCTGAGGGGAAATGGTCAGTGGCTCAAGCCCCCTATCTGTGCCTGAGCCTGATCCCCAGCATTCTGGAGGTCATTGTTTGATTTCACTGACACTTATTTTAGGGTTGTTTTTCACAGCCCTGGTAATTTTTCTGTCATCAACCGGTTTCTTTCTTTTTCAGGACATTCCAAACTGTTGTGCTATGGTTCAAATTGAGGTCTTCTCTTCTTTTAGCATCCAAATTGCTTGTTTTTCTTTCACAGACAGCTCCTTTGTCTTCATGTTGGATTATTCCTACTGACACCAAAACGCTGCCTCCAAAGGCAGAAGTAAAGGATAAAACTAAGACTACACAATCCCAGCTTTTTTGTATGTGTGAAGAATCAATGCAACAGGAAACACCTGGTCAATTAGCAACACCTGTGAGCCAATGTCCCAATATTTTTGCTCAAATAAAAGGGGAGGAAGGAACTCTAAATGTGCTGTTATTCTTAGTTGGTAGCATATGTTTGTGTGATTGGGTGTCATGAGGAGGCAATATAAACATGCAGACTGTCTTCCTCCCAGATAACTAAGTTGTCAGAGAGATGCTAATCTTCTTTCGAGGCTTATTGCAAAACAAATTTGCCCTGACTGCTTTAATAAATAGAAGAACTTGACCAGCAGAATGCCTCTGAGTACAGGAAGTTTTTGCTTTACGGAGTATTGCATCACCACTATGTCTCTTAGTGTTGCCATGTACATTTTTCCTCTATTCTGAGGATGACTAGGAGGAATCATTGCCTTGATTATCCTAAACAGAGATTGACTTTGTTTCGAGATATAAAATACATTTGGTCTCACTCATTTGATGTGGCTGCATCCCTATAATTGCATTTAGTTTGAGAACAATTTGCAGTGGCTTTAACAATGACCAGATGGACAAGGACAGGGACAACCGACAACTGGGGGGGGGGGGCTCAGAAAACTGGCAGCTGGAATCATCAGGTGTCGTCTTAATCTGTAACACAGCCTGGAGGACTTGGGACAGGGGCAGTAATGAGTCTTTACAGCTTGGTACTCGGGAGGTGTGGGCCAAGACCTCATGTTCTCCTAAGTTTAAACAGTGCAGGAGACATGGAACATTTAGAGAGTGCATTCCTTAGGTTTACAATGATTTTTCAGTGGAGAAGGATAACTGACCCTACACCCCCAGCACAATAATATAGCAGTGTAAAACCTTGGGGCTGAGACGAGTGTCCAGTGACTGTGGCCCTATCCGGGTAGGCCCTGGACAGGGCCCAACAGGCAGCAAGTCAATCCACCTACATTGCCAAGAAACAACCAGAGCAACACAAACAAACCGCAACCACCCTGAAATGTGGGCCGAGTAGTTCACCCCAATTGCACAATGGGCGCAACAGAGAGACAACAACAAGCCAGTGGTGATGAGAGCCCACCTGGCAAGACAGCAAGGGTGGACAGTATCAAGCCTTTCTGTTTACCTTCACACCCCTGGGCCAGACAGCACTTCAGTGGCGTTGTTAGGCCTGCGCGTCCGGGGCTATAGCCCCGAATCTCAAATTGACCAAAAATAATAATAACAAAAAAATAGCCCGATCTATTCATCTATAATTCCAATTGTGTATTATGACAATGTAGACGTGTAGGCCGCTAGCGTGTACATCGACATTTTCTGCATGTACATTCAAAACCCCGCACTTTCTGTGGCCCCCCGGGCGGGGCGGGGGGTGGAGGGGGGGCAAGCCCCGAATGTATTGTGATCCTAGAGACGCCTCTGCTGCACTTAATCAAAGACCATGCTGAAGAGATGAGTCTTTAGTCGACACTTGAAAGTTTGCACTGAGTCTGCATTTTTAACCATAATTGGCAGTTCGTTCCACAGTAGTGGAGCTCTATGAGAGAAAGCCCTGCCACCAGCTGTTTGTTTAGAAATTCTAGGTACAATTAGAAGGCCTGCATCTTGCGATCTTAGGTTATGAGTAGGTATGTACGGCTGGATCATTTCAGAGAGGTAAGTAGGAGCAAGTCCATGTATTTCTTTATAGGCTAACAATAAAACCTTAAAATCAGCCCTAGCTCTAACAGGCAGCCAGTGTAAAGAGGTTAGTACAGGAGTAATGTGTTCAAATTTTTTTGTTCCTGTTAGGATTCTAGCAGCCTTGTTCAGCATTAATTTATGTTTATTTATTGATTTATCAAGGTAACCGGAGAGAAGAGCATTGCAGTAATCTAATCTAGAAGTGACAAAAGCATGGATTTGTTCTTCTGCATCAGTTTTTGATAAAAAGTTTCTGATTTTTACAATGTTCCAAAGATGGAAAAAAGCAGCTCTTGAGATCGGTTTTGTATGTTCATCAACAGAGAGGTCAGTCAGTTTGTTGAGGTAATCTGAAGAGATTTCACCCCATGCTTCCTGAAGCACCTCCCACAAGTTGGATTGGCTTGATGGGCACTTCTTACTTAGCACATGGTCAAGCTGCTCCCATAACAGCTTAATAGGGTTGAGATCTGGTGACTGGGCTGGCCACTCCATTATATGGAGCTGTGCTTTGGGTCATTGTCCTGTTGTTGGAGGAAATTGTCTTCCTGGCATTACAAAATGGAGCCCTTTTACCCTGTACAAATCTTCCACTTTACCAGCACCAAAGCACCCCCAGACCATCACATTGCCTCCACCATGCTTGACAAAGGGCATCAAGCACTCCTCCAGCATCGTTTCAATTGGTCTACATCTCGCAAATGTTCTTCTAAATGATAACTGTCCGTTAACTTTTTTCCAATCTTCCTCTGTCCAGTGTCTGTGTTCTTCTGCCCATCGTAATCTTTCCTTTATATTGGTCAGTCTGAGATATGTGTTTTTCTTTGCAACTCTCCTTAGATGACCAGCGTCCCTGAGTTGCCTCTTTACTGTTGATGTTGACACTGGTGTCTTGCGGGTACTATTTAATGAAGATGCCAGTTGTCCTCTTGCCTCTGTTGTGCACCGGGTCCTCCCACTTCTCTTTCTATTCTGGTTAGAGACAGTTTGCGCTGTTCTGTGAAAGGAGTAGTATACAGCTTTGTACAAGATCTTCAGTTTATTGGCAATTTCTTGCATGCTAATAGCCTTCATTTCTCAGAACAAGAATAGACTGAAGAGTTTCAGAAGAAAGTTCTTTGTTTCTAGACATTTTGAGCCTGTAATCGAACCCACAATTGCTGATGCTCCAGATACTCAACTCAACAAGGACAGTTTCTTTGCTTCTTTAATCAACACTAAAGTTTTCAGTTGTGCTAACATAAATCCAGAAAGGTTTTCCAATGATCAAAAAGCCTTTTAAAATGATAAACTTGGATTAGCAAACCCAATGTGCCATTGGAACTCAGGAGTGACGGTTGCTGATAATGGGCCTCTGTAAGCCTATGTAGATATTCCATTAAAAATCTGCAGTTTTCCAGCTACAATTGTCATTTACAAAATGAACAATGTCAACACTGTATTTCTGATCAATTTGATGTTATTTTAATGGACAAAAAAAATTGCTTTTCTTTCAAAAACAAGGAAACTTCTAAGTGACCCCAAACGTTTGAACAGTAGTGTATCTAGAAATATTGTTGCTTTTTCATTATGGGGCATTGTGTCCCCTCGTCAGAGGAGGTACTTAAGGCCTACCAGGAGCAGCTTGGGGCAGAGACCAAAATTAAAGAGAAGGAAAATTAGCCAGAGAAGGTGACAAGATGGAGTAGGAGGAGGAACATGGCCAGGAGATAAAGGCTGTCTCCCCATAGAAGGGGTTTGTCTTTTGATTTACATTTCTTCATTACCTCCTCCCTTCATCCTTCCCTTTTTCCATGTACACTGTTCCGGCACGAATTCGCCTGCAAACGCCCTGCCTTGCCCCAGATGGCCGCTTATGGGCGTATCCGCTATGGGTGTTTGTTTTTCGGCAGGGGTGGGCTGTGTTGACATCCCTTCGTGAACTTTTTTTAATTTAACATGAAACCGACCAAAATTATTTTTCTCACTCATGGGCAAAATAAAAACACAAGTTATAATGAGCACTACAGTGGACATGCACCGTGAGTGAGTGAGTGTCTGACTACTCCCTTGTGAAATAGCATAGTGGTTAGAGACGTAGACTACGGAACAACAGGTCCCACGTTCGACTCCTGTCGCAGTCAAAGCAAATTAAGCATTAGGATTTGTTCTGTATAGACAAAAACTTCGCTGGCTATAACCTTCAGTAGCTGCGTTATAGTAAGCCTGTAATAAAACTGTTTGTGGTTATGTTACGACTATTTTTGGTGGATTTTCGAAGTACGCATCCATGCATGCTTTTTGGGTCAGGATAGACAAAAACTTTGCTGGCTATAACCTTCAGTAGCTACGTTATAGTAAGCCTAAAATAAAACTGTTCACGGCTATATTCCGACTATTTCTGGTGGATTTTCGAAGTACGCATCCGTGCATGCTTTTTGGGTCAGGATAGACAAAAACTTCGCTGGCCACAGCATTCAGTAGCTACATTATAGTAAGCCTAAAAAAAACTGTTTATGTTGCAAATATTTCTGGTGGATTTTCGAAGTACGAATCGTGCATGACTTTTTGGGATAATATAGGCTAAATCAAAACCCCTTGGGTAGTAAACGAGTAGGGGTTTCCACGATTCTCTCGTCTTTTCACTTGACGAAAAAGTCAGTTATATTGATAGTTATTGTATCAATGTCATTCACGAGTGAATAAAAAACGAACGTTTTTGCGCCATGAAATAGCTTTGGCTGTATTAAGTTCAAGTAGTAAATTAGATACCAGTAAGCCTATTACTGGATCATAAGCTGTTAAAACGGCCTGTAGCAAAAGCCATACATTTCATATATGCTATTAGTGGTGGAGGTTAACTTAATAAGAATCAAAATATTCAAACTTGGCATGATGTTAACACGTGACAAAATTATCTAATGTTAAGTAGCTATATCGACCTGGCACTAACGCTTAGCACTGTGGTGTAGCGGTTAAAGACACAGCTGTACATGTGGGAGACCTGGGTTCGAATCCAGTGAGGGTTACAACGTTTATCACTTTTAATTGCAGGCCTGCTGAACTAGGCTTGCCTGCTTCCTTTTCTGGTTTATTGAAACAAGGCAGAAATATTTTGAAGTAAACAAATTTTAAAATAAAGACCTACAGATTCTCATATTTCCTTTGTGAGATACATGACCTTTCGAAGGACAGTTGTTCGAATTGAATATCATTATATTGTAATGTTATAATGGATGGAAAAATCCTGTTCATGTATTATGCAATAGTGTCCTCTGTGAAATTACTGATATCTCAAAGCTGGGGGGAGCATCCAGCACCAGGTGAAATGAGCAATGCACTGGCAAACTATTTCATATTTGTTTCAACTTTAGGTCTTGGTGTGTTGATTTTATAATACTTTGTGTTTTATTCAGAACCCTGGCCAATGCTCTCATGTTACCAATAAATATCAAAGTAAAGAAAAGGTCTTTGAGAACTCTAACATTTGCAGCATCAATACAGGTATTGAAGTCTAAATTATTTTGCATTTTAATAACCTCTCTAGCTAATATTTGTTTTCCCTCCTTTAGAGCAGGTTTAATTCTGATGTGACGTTTAAAAAAAAAAACTGAGTTTGAAAGATACATTTTGGCCATAAATATCATGCTGCTTTTCAAGAGTGTATAACATCTGGTAATTCCTGTTTCCTATTCTTAGTGCATGCTCTCATCCATAATGAATGTAAAGATGCCATACATTACAAAATGGCAATTTGTCAAATCAGATCACAAAATGTTTTAAATATCACTACAATATTTACTTGTGGTTATTGGTTGAATATAATTTTTAAAGGTTGAAATCTCATTTATTAACATCTGATCCACAAATAATCCACATCTCCATGTTAAAACGAAGTGGTCTGCCCAGTGGGAGGAAAGTGAAAAGTCTTATAGTGTCATGAGAACATCATCCACCATCTTTTGTCAAGAGCACTTCGACAAAGTGTTTTCTTGGAATCTGTTCCAGTTTCTATTGGCTTTCCAAAAGACTTTAATTTCTTGTGATGTGGTGCTGATTCTGGGGAATTGCTATGCAACAGATCAATTAGATTTATCAACAATCAATCAAATTGATTTTAAAAAGCTTGATTTACATCACCAGTTGTCGCAAAGTACTTTTACAGATACCCAGCCTGAAACCCCAAACTGTAGGCAACAGCAGGAATTGGTGCAAAGTGGCAAAGACAAACTCCCTAGTCAGGTCAGAATGTAGGAAGAAACCTAGAAAGAAAGCCAGACTGAGCAGTGGCCAGTACTTTTCTGCCCGTGTCAGGTGAAGCAAGGCAGCAAGTGAACATTCTGTCCTCAAAGTTGATGTGTTAGAAGCAGGAAAAATGGGCAAGCGTAAGGATCTGAGCGATGTTGGGCCAAATTGTGATGGCCAGACGGCTGGGTCAGAGCATCTACAAAACTGCAGCCCTTGTGGGGTGTTCCCGGTCTGTAGTGGTCAGTACCTATCAAAAGTGGTCCAAGGAAGGAAAAGTGATGAACCGGCGACAGCGTCATGGGCGGCCAAGGCTCACTGATGCAAGTGGGGAACGAAGGCTTGCCTGTGTGGTCTGATCCAACAGACGAGCTACTGTAGCTCAAATTGCTGACAAAGTCAATGCTGGAACTGACAGAAAAGTCAGGGTGCCCATGCTGACCCCTGTCCATTGCCGAAAGCTCTTACAATGGGCATATGAGCACCAGAGCAATGGAAGAAGGTGGCCTGGTCTTATGAATCACATTTTCTTTTACATCACGTGGATGGCCGGGTGCGTGTGCGTCGCTTACCTGCAGAACACATGACACACGGATGCACTATAGGATGAAGGCAAGCCGGCGGAGGCAGTGTGAGGCTTTGGGCAATGTTCTGCTGGGAAACCTTGGGTCCTGCCATTCATGTTGATTTTACTTTGACAAGAACCACGTACCTAAGCATTGTTGTAGACCATGTACAGCCTTTCATGGCAATGGTATTCCCTGATGGCATTGGCCTCTTTTAGCAGGATAATGCGCCTTGCCACAAAGCAAAAATGGTTCAGGAATGATTTGAGGAACACAACAACGAGCCTCCAAATTTCCCAGATCTCAATCCAATTGAGCACCTGTGGGATGTGCTGGACAAAGAAGTCCGATCCATTGAGGCCCCACCTCTCAACTTACAGGACTTAAAGGATCTGCTGCTAACGTCTTAGTGCCAGATACCACAGCACACCTTCAGAAATCTAGTGGATTCCATGCCTCGACGGGCCAGGGCTGTTTTGGCAGCAAAAGTTGGGGGACCTACACAATATTAGGCAGATGGTCATAGTGTTCTGGCTGATCGGTGTATATTATTGCTATATTTTTGCTATATATATTTCTTAGTTTACTACGTAGATCTCATGTGCCATGCCACAAGAATATCATTGTGCAAGATGATGCTGAGTTATTCGGTTCATTTGATAAATAAACTTTGAACTTTAACTAACAACGAGCCATGGTGTTGCTTATAAGTTAGCCAGCTATCAGTATTCAGTCTACTGAGGGATATCAAAGTCAAAGTATTTTTATTGTCAAATGCACAAAATAACATAGTGTCGTTCTGAGCAGTGAAATTCTTACGACATGGCATGCAACATGTACGCAGTAGCATGTAAAATAGAAAGAAAAAAATAGAAATAAAAAATATAGATAATGTAAACTTGCAGCAATTCCAAACAGTGTAGAAAAGGGGTATATGCACAGTATGAAGGAAACATTAAATATTATAAAAATAAATATAAGTGTAATAGTGTCTATGAATGGTACATTTAATTATGCTAATGTACTGTGAATGTGCATAGAAAGTCATCAGAGCATTTGAAGTGTTCATGTGATCAATATGATCATAGATCAGTGTTGCTGGTTTAGAGGCCTTATGGCCTGGGGGAAAATCTGTTTGTGAGTCTGGAAGTCCATGCCACGGTTCTCCTGGTAAGGTCTACCAAACGGCAGCAGTGTGAACAGACCATAGCCTGGGTTGCTGTAGTCTTTTATGATGTTCCGTGCTTTCCTAAGGCATCGTTTGTGGTAGATATTGTTTGAAAGAACCCATAGAGTGTGGGGGTGGAACCATAGCAGAGCAGGAACTAATGGCTTGTAAAGTGGTAGAGTTATAGAAATAGGAAAAATCTTGACACCCTGTCAAAAAACAAACCTTGCTCCTTTTGTCCAAATATAGGAAACAAATCTCACTTCCCTTGAAATCTGTCAGACCTGATACACACAGCCTAAGATTCCCCCAGGGTAAAGTGCTACTTTAAGGTACAAGGAGGCTTTAATACTCACACAGATTGAGAGCAGCCTGGGGAGGTACAAACCATCTTTACTAGGCTGGCTGTGAATTAAGACAACAAAACAAACCAAAACAGTTTATTGGTGAACTGGGCTATTGAGAGCTTATAAGAACTGTTGACCTACTGTATACATTTATTTACTGTTGCGGGGGGGTCACAACAGGTTTAAAAGTGGTCGGTCTAGGCAGGTAAAAACTCTGTGTCCTATTTGTAGGCTATGTTGACGGGAAGATAATTGTAGAGGTTCATGAACAGTACCAGTCAAATTTTGGACACACTTACCCATTCAAGTGAATGTGTGTCCAAACAAACTTTTGGCTGGTACTGTAAATTATAGTCATTTATAGTTTTTAACCCTTAAGTTATGTTAGGGTCAGATTGACTCAGCTTTTGTCCAGAAAAATGCAAAATCTGGCAGTATTTTCTGATAACATGCTGCATTCATCTTGCCATCAATTTTCACAAGATTTCCCATGCCTTTAGAGCTCACACACCCCCAAAACGTCAGTGAGCCACCACCATGCTTCACAGTGGGGATGGTATTCTGTTCACTATAGGCCTTGTTGACCCCTCTCCAAACATAGCGCTTATGGTTGTGACCATAAAGCTCTATTTTGGTCTCGTCACTCCAAATTACAGTGTGCCAGAAGCTGTGAGGCACGTCAAGGTGTTGTCTGGCATATTATAACCAGGCTTTTTTGTGGCATTGACGCAGTAAAGGCTTCTTTCTGGCAACTCGACCATGCAGCTCATTTTTGTTCAAGTATCGTCATATTGTGCTCCTTGAAACAACCACACCGTCTTTTTCCAGAGCAGCCTGTATTTCTCCTGAGGTTACCTGTGGGTTTTTCTTTGCATCCCAAACAATTCTTCGGGCAGTTTTGGCTGAAATCTTTCTCGGTCAACCTGACCTTGGCTTGGTAATCAAGAAATTGAACAGTACTGACTGGCATTTACAAGGCTTTGGATATCTTTTTATATCCTTTTCCATCATTATAAAGCTCCATTAACTTGTTAAGCAGGTGTTTTGACAGAAATTTTCTGCTCCTAACAAACTCCTAACAAAGCTAACAAACTCTGACTATTTATACACATTCTTCCATGATTCCCAAAAATAATTTTGAATTGTCAGACCACAAGACAATTTTCCACTTCGCCTCAGTCCATCTTAATTAAATGAACTCAGGCCCAGAGAAGGTGGCGGCAGTACTGGATCTCGATATTGTTTTTTCTTTGCATACTTAACTTGTATTTGTGGATTCAGCAATGTACTGTGTTCACAGACAATGGTTATTGGAAGTATTTCAGAGCCAAGGCAGTGATTTCCACTACAGAATCTTGTCTGTTTTTAATGCAGTGCTGCGTTGGGCCCGAAGATCACGGCCATCTTATATTGGTTTTTGGCTGTATTCTTGCATACAGACATTTCTCCGGATTCTCTGAATCATTTAATGATTTTATGTACAATAGATGATGAGATCCCCACACTCTTGGCAATTTTATATTGTGAAACATTATTCTTAAATTGTTGCACATGTAGTGTTTCACAGAGTGGTAAGGCCCTCCCTGTCCTTAATTCTGAGAGACCCATACCCTCTGGAATGTTCTTTTAATGCCAAATCATGTAACTGACCTGTTGCCAAATGACATAATAATTTGTGAGAAATTCCACCAGGTTAAGTTTTTTAGCATTACACAACTTTTCCAGTCTTTTTTTGCTTCTGTCCCAACTTTTTTGAAACGTGTTGCTAGCATTAAATTCAAAGTGGGCATATATTTTTCAAAAAACAAAAACATTTCTCAGTTTAAACATTTGATATGTTGTCTTTGGACTATTTTCTATTGAAAATAGGGTTTAAATGATTTGCACATAATTGCATTCTGGTTTTATTTACATTTTACACAGTGTCCCAAAGTTTTTGGAAACAGGTTGTAAAACAAAAGGCGACTACATTAAACAGTTTTAAGGGCATCTAAATAAAATAGTTACATTGGTAATGTTAGGGTCTAAATGACCAGGTGGTGTAGAATAGATGAAAATGCTTTTTGAAAATCCTGCTGAGTGCAGATATAGAGGGGAAACTGTCCTACTACACCTCAAAACACACACACACACATACACACGTCTGCCATGGTCAAGGTGTTTGTTTCAGGACTTCTTTACCAGGCCATAGGGTGAAGACTTGTCACATTAGAGACATTTCACCCACTGTGACACTTGTAATGTCTAACATCACACACACTAAAAGTCAAATCACCCCTCACATTTCACTAACACAAGATATTATTATCTTTGTTATTATTGGAACTGAACTTTTCTCACTGGAAAGGCTTTGTTGTGTAATGTGTGGGAGGGGCCAGGAAGTTTTCCCAAGGTGATATTACTTATAAGGCTTGCTAAAGACCCTGTCCACATTTTACATTTCAGACTACAAGTCTAAAAATGAATCAGCAACTAGCTTGTGGGATACAAAGACAGGGTGAAATGTATTCCGTGCAAATATGTCCCTTGAGCAATTTCATATATTCTACAGAGTAGTTTGCTTCGATAGCTGTGACACAAGACCAGCACGTCATGTGGGACAAAGTTGCTGCCATTCAAGATGTGTCGGAGAAGTGGGTGGAGCGTTTGTCATTTTTCTACAATCCTGGATCTGAAGTCTCGGTTGATGAACGGCTAATCCCTTTCAGGGGTCATTGTCCTTTTTGACAATTTTTGCCTAACAAGTCTTCTAAATATGGAATAAAAATATGGGTTGAATGTGATCCAAAAAGCAGTTATGCTTGGAATATGCAGGTCTACACCAGAAAGTTAGCTGGTTTTAGCCCTGAGAAGAACGAGGGCATGAGGGTGGTGCTAGAGATGACCGAAGTCCGGCCTTAAGTTCGGTTCTACAATATGCTGGACAAATCTGCATACAACGCATTTATTCTCTGGTCTGAGATCATGCCCAGATGGAACACTGGAAAATGTTACAGGAGAAGGTTATTTCTTCAAGAGCTAGGGAATGCTCTTATAACAGTCATATTCACAGTAGGCAGCGCCTTCCCAGAAACCTAGCCTCTGTGAACATCGTCATGGGTTACCGTGCAGAGATAACGATCTAATTCTCTAACTTTCAATTAGTGTGTGACATGTTTTGACCCGAAACATAGAAGTTGTCACTATAATCATAATATCTAGAGATTATTAAGCAGAACATTGTCTAAAACATTAAAAATTATTGGTTAATTTTGTTCATTTTGTCTAAATGCACTACATAATAAAATAAAAACTAGTACATGCTATAATTTATGTGAGTAATGAGTTGGCTATGGACGTCAAATATATTTGTTGGGGGCTAAAATATCAAAAGTGGGTTGTGCTTTAACATCCCGGGTCAATTTGACCCGCTGACTTAATGAGTGTAACCAAAATGTTAACATAACACACGGGTTAAAACCAGAGTTCGGGGATAAAACAAAACAATGGGTGAAATTAAACATTCTGTCCTTAGTTGATCCATTTCTCAAAATCTAAATACAAAATGTAGATTTGAGCCAGTGCCTTAAGTAGATTTAACTGTCTGTCACAAACAAAGAAAACATGACACAGGCATAGGGAGAACAAAGGACTTTAATAATGTAACTCAAAAGAGCAAAATAAAACTCAGGACTGAAATGTAACAACTGAAAAAGGATACATACAATGACCAGCGAATACATGAGGGAACTTAAATAGTATGAGTAGGATATGCTCAATGAACTCAGATGAGGGCAATGATAACATGAAACAGGTGTCCGTGTTCTGAGGGAGAGAGGAACGTAACACTCATATTAAACCACATGACAAATTATTAATATTTTAAATATTTTGCAATATTTAAAAAAAAAAAACTTAATATAATTAGATGGAGTGCACATCCACAAATTGGTGTAACAAATCTATTAGACCTGATTACGTGTTTCTCCATATGTGTTTTTCTAACTGATGTTGCAATTATATCGCCTACATGTGTCATTGGAGATTTCTATTAATATTTATATTCACCAGTATATAGTATATATTTGAAATGTAGGTATTTTATATATTTTTCCATATCTTTAATGTAGGTACTTTACATCTTCCTGTAAAAATGACTAATTAACAACCTTCATCCCTTGTAATGAAAAATACTTCTTCCTCTGATTCACATTAGGCATCAACCTTTTTTAATGTTTTAGCACTCTCACCCAAACAAAGTGGCACATATTCTTGAGTGACACCAGTAATTAAATCAGTATCATTTAACAATAATTTTACTAAATAATTATTTTACTGTCTAACAGAACGTCCTAACTGAAAAGCTGTGTTGTAATTGTGAATGAAAACCTTTTTTCAGAATTTGTTAACATAGTAACATTGAGAGAGCCCTTCACATCATGAATACACCTCTTTGACCACATTACTTAAAAATGGGTCAAAGGACTCCTATACCCTTATTGTTAGTAATTTTGATGAGGTAGATCATGTCTGTACTAGAGCTTGCAAAATCAACGTTAATTTATACAGACAATTCATTACTTTCAAAGGACTGGCTGCTGAAGGACCTCGTGTGTTACACAATCCAGTATAACATTTGCATGATATCAGAGCAAAGCAGTTCTCAAATTAAGAGGTCGCATTAAGAGGTCTCTAGCATAACTGCTGGTTGTGTAGCCGCATCACCCACCATCAGTTGTGACTGGAAGGAGTATAGCTACTGTACAGACAGAAGTGACTTTCCTCTAGTAGTTTAAGAGAGTATTCTTAAATGAAAAAGCAGTTTTTCAATATATTTATTTGCATTTACAATGTTTACAAACATTGGAGTAAAATAAGCTAATATTGTGGGTTATGGTGGGGTTTGAAAGTTGAACCTGTTTTATGTTACATTCTTTAATAATCAGTTATTATGTTATATTTTTCAATAATTTGTGTCAATTGTTGTATGTTATTATCTATAACAATCAGTAGTAGCTGTGTTACATTTGCGTTCAATTTACAGTGGTGTCTTAATTTTAACCCTTTTGTTCCTCACTGAAAACCTTCCTTTTCAACATTTTTGGAAAGGAAAGAAAAATGTGCAGTGGTCTCTCAAT
>JACXGI010006517.1:0-41249 GCA_016801175.1 Esox masquinongy
ACAGAATCCACGTTGCTTGAAGTCCAGTGTAAAGTTTCCACAGTCAGTGATGGTTTGGGGTGCCATGTCATCTGCTGGTGTTGGTCCACTGTGTTTTCTGAGGTCCAAGGTCAACGCAGCTGTCTATCAGGAAGTTTTAGAGCACTTCATGCTTCCTGCTGCTGACCAACTTTATGGAGATGCAGATTTAATTTTCCAAAAGGACTTGGTATTCTAATCTTATGACCAGCACCTGTAGTCAATGAGTTTGTTAGCTCTCACGTGGATGTGCTGAGCAGGCTAGATACTGAGCCATGGGGAGCAGAAAAGTACTGTCAAAAGATGTTGCTAACAAGGTAATGGAACTTTATAAAGATGGAAAAGGATATAAAAAGATATCCAAAGCCTTGCAAATGGCAGTCAGTATGGTTCAATCACTTATTAAGAAGTGGAAAATTTGGGGATCTCTTCATACCAAGCAAGGTCAGGTGGACCAAGAAAGATTTCAGCCAAAACTGCCAGAAGAATTGTTCAGGATACAAAGAAAAACCCACAGGTAAACCCTGTTGTGGAAATCACTAAATAGGAAAGGCCAGAGACTGTAGATTCTTTTCACAAGTAAAGCTTTATTCAAGATTTGCAAACCTGGAGCAGTTAACAACACTCTCCGCAGAGTCAGTTCAAGAGCTCAGAACAGCCCACTGTCCCCCCCTCCTATGCATGGTTAGTCTACGTGTCTCACCAGCTTCTCTGCAAACTTCGGCTTAGAAAGATAAGATGTTTACAGCCCTTGAGAAGTTTAGCCAACACTATAGCTATCTGTTGTAGGCACAGCCTGTACAAGTGAGCAGAGCCGAAACACTCAATGGCCTTACTAAATTACTTGATTATACTTAAAATAAGCAATATGGTACTATGGAATAAGAACATTTCTACCACAAACCTCAGGAGAAATACAAGCTGCTCTGGAAAAAGATGGTGTGGTTGTTTCAAGGAGCACAATATGACGATACTTGAACAAAAATGAGCTGCATGGTCAAGTTGCCAGAAAGAAGCCTTTACTGCGCCAGTGCCACAATAAAAGCCTGGTTACAATATGCCCGACAACACCTTGACACGCCGCACAGCTTCTGGCACACTGTAATTTGGAGTGACAAGACCAATATAGAGCTTTACGGTCACAACCATGAGCGCTATGTTTGGAGAGGGGTCAACAAGGCCTATAGTGAACAGAATATCGTCCCCACTGTGAAGCATGGTGGTGGCTCACTGATGTTTTGGGGGGGTGTGAGCTCTAAAGGCATAGGTAATCTTGTGAAAATTGATGGCAAGATGAATGCAGCATGTTATCAGATAATACGGGCAGATAATTTGCATTCTTCTGTACAAAAGCTGTGCATGGGACACTCTTGGACTTTTCAATGTCCCTAAGCAAAAGCCCAAGTTGACCCTCCAGTGATTACAGCAGAAAAAGGTGAAGGTTCTGGAGTGGCCATCACAGTCTCCTGACCTTAATATCATCGAGCCATTCTAGGGAGATCTCAAACGTGAGGTTCATGCAAGACGACCAAAGACTTTGCATGACCTGGAGGCATTTTGCCAAGACGAATGGGCGGCTATACCACCTGCAAGACAACTATTACAAAAGACTGCACGCTGTCATTTATGCATTTTGTAATGACCTACAGTTGAATGTGAATCCCATAAGAAATAAAAGACGTGTTTTGCCTGCTCACTCATGTTTTCATTAGAAATGGTACATACAGCTCCAGAAAAAATTAAGAGACCACTGCACCTTTTTCTTTCCTTTCCAAAAAAAGTCGAAAAGGAAGGTTTTGAGTGAGGAACAGAGGCGTTCAATTTGCAGTGGTCCCTTAATTTTAACCCTTCTGTTCAAGAGACCACTGCAAATTGAATGCCTCTGTTCCTCACTCAAAACCTTCCTTTTCGACTTTTTTGGAAAGGAAAGAAAAAGGTGCGGTGGTCTGTTAATTTTTTCCGGAGCTATATATTACCAATTCTCCAAGGGTATGCAAACTTTTGAGCACAACTGTGTGTTTCGCAGTGTGTGCGAAAAGCATGCATTATTGTGAAATGAGAAACCAATACTGAATTTGATTTTAGACTGGATGTGGCTGATTTGTTTCTGGAAAGAGAGTGAATGACCCAGCTTAGGGTTAACCTGTCTCGCCCGGAACCACGTATGGTTTTTACCTTGCCAGCTCGGGATTTGATCTAGCAACCTTTCAGTTACTGGTCAGATGCTGTAACACTAGGCTACTTGACGTCCTTGTTGCTCCCTGGAATGATTTTGGAACACAAGGCGTAAGCCTCAAGAGTAGTAATACCCAGGTAACTTTACCTGCCAAAACAGCAGTTGAAATGGATTTGGTATCCAGAGTTTAGTTTGAGGGCTTGATAGTCTAGGTCCTCCCTCATGTAGTTAGGTAGGTGTGTGTGAGTTGTAGACTTTACAGAGGCTCCTCTTTAGGTAGCTTGGTGTGTGTGTGTGTGTGTGTGTGTGTGTGTGTGTGTGTGTGTGTGTGTGTGTGTGTGTGTGTGTGTGTGTGTGTAGCATCAGTATACATGTGTTCATTTTATGTATGAACTAGCATGTGTGTGTGTGTGAAGGGAAAGTGCAAAAAGAGATATTTGATTGGAATCATTGACACTGAAAATGTTTCATCTGGCAACTTTTTTTTAAACTAGCCATACATGCCATTGGTAGTATAGAGAATAGTCTGTGGCTTGGGTGGCTGAGGTCATTGACTATATTAAGGGCCTTTCACTGACACTGCCTGGTTAAAAGTTCTTGGATGACAGGGAACTTATATATTATCTGAGTATGATGATACCAGTTCAGGTTTGCCATTTAGAAAATAATGTATACAATTATATAGATAGGGAAGACCTTGATCCAAGATATGCAGGCTCTGACATGGTTTGTGTATGCAGGCCCTGGTTAAGAGCTACGCACACAGAGCATATCCAGCTGTTTGACTACCATTATGAACAATTTACTTTTACATTATGAACTTTATTTACAAAGAAACAATGATAACAACACATAGAAAAAATCATAACTATATATAGAAGTAAACAAACACACCTCACTAACTTCCTTCCTGAGGTTAACGATGCGGAACCAGTGTCCCAGTCTGGGGAAGTCCTGCAGCTCAGCGCTCTGCTCTTCCAAGGCCACCCTCAGTTTACAGGAGAGCTGGCGGCTGAAGTACTTCACCAGCTTCCCCTGCAGGGGGAGACAGAGGGACCACTTTGTGTGTCATGGCTGGAGGAGCACAGCACACCCATTGTTACAGTTGTCACACAGCTACAGATGGTACAAACTCACCATCCATTAAAGCAGTGGTTTTTGAGGCCTTTCCTTGGGGAGGCCCAGGACATTTAACCATTTTACGTGTAGCACACCTTAGGTGTGTTTATCTGGACAGAACATTCACTACATTCCAGAACTTTTTGTTTCTAAATGACAACTGTCCACATTAGGTTCTTTGGAACGCTCTTGAACAGATTTTGCTTTATGTTTGCTCCTGTCTGGTGGGTATGCAGAGGTGTGGCTTGAAGCAATGGGTGACATAAGAACCACCCGACCACTCCCTATTTTAGAACTGGTTGTTCACTTTAGCACAATTTACTTCAATGTAACATTCCAGAATATAAAAACAAACTGAATATAGTTCTGATTTAAGGACATAATGATTAGTCGACCAGTTGAATCAAGTGGGCTTTGTGCTATCTCTGGAATTTTTGAAATACATGGAATGGTTGTGTTCCCAAGGTGATGTTTGAAAAGGCTGAATTTAACCTATTCTCAAGCATTGTTTGTTGAAATGTTCCAAATAGCATGAATAATGGTATTTAATAATAATAACTACAACCGACCAAAACTGCATTCCCTAAAGGTGTGACCTGACTGACTCAGTTACTGTAAATGACTCACAATTTGAGCAACTGCTAATTGACTCGAATGTAAATGTCGATGCACACATGGGAAGGTAACGCAGCAAACACACACACACACACACACACACACACACACATTTAATTTCCTTTTGGAGAGACCCGAAACATGATACACTATTTCCCCTAACTCTAATCTTTCGCCAAGCATCAATAACCTAACCTTCATGCCTAAACATAACCTAACCCTAAATCTAACCCCTAATTCCAAAACCTGAAACTAACCCCAATTCTAACACTAACCTCAGTTGTAATTTTAACCCTAAATCAATTCCATGAGCCAGAAATACACTTTTTCCTCGTGAGGATTGGAAAAAAATCTTTTCAGGATCAAATTGTAAGGATTTAATATTTTTGTGGGGACTTCTGATACCAACATGTATATTAAAACCAGGATCACACAAACATCAGAACCATCAGAAGTAACACATACAGAATGTCTTATAACATGTAGGTCAAAGAACTCAAATTGGGGCCAAATAAACCTTTTATGTTTATGCGGCAGCCAATGAAAATGCTTGACGCAGAACAACGTGATATGATGCTACATTGTAGCTGGTCTGACGAGCTAACATAGCACACTTTAGCCTGGGCTAACATCACCATATGTAAGTGATGATTGCCTTTAGCACAGTTATCAGCCTACCTAAACATAGTTTCCCCACATTTAAATAATGGAAAATAATCTCAGCCAGAGTGATATATTTCCACCTTGAATATGGAGGTTTACACCCACTAACCAAGTTGACCCTTTTTTATGCAAAAAGGTCACATGAGAACCTATTCTCATTTTCGAGAACGGCCTGGCCAAAGACAAGACAGTACTCAAAACAACATGAATAAAGGAGATGAGCATGCCGAGTTTAAAGGCCTTCAGTGTATTAACCAAAGGAAGAGTAGTTCTTTACTCTATGATAGGCTGATGAGTGTTATAGGAAACAATCACTGCCAGGTGGTCAATCTTAACTGGGGTGTGGTATATGGCCAATACCCGATGGCAAAGGGCTGTCCAGGCCTTGTGAAGAACAACAGCTCTTATCTGTGGTACATTGGCAAAATGCCACTCCCGCTGAAGCCTTAGTGCTTAGTTCTCTTATTTGATGCTAGGTCAAGCATTTTCATCAGCTGATACGTGAATATAAACTTGAAAAAAATAAACGTAAACCTTTTCTAATGTTCATAAGTATGGCCCCGTGATGTTTCGTGATCGCATGCACAAACAGGCAGGTGTGCTTGCAGCTAAAAATGTAGTTCCTCTTTTTAATTGTGCTGGGAAAAAAAAAGAAAAAACAGACAACATTTCAATAGCTGGAATGAGAACTTACCAACACCAGAATAGCAAATAAGAGATCTGGGATAGAATGTATGCCTACATTGTAGTTACCTAGTAAACAGCAGAGCTAAATAACAATCTAACCATCTATACTTAAAGGGCCCCAATTCTGAAAACGTTAACAAGGCATAGAAGGTTTAAATAACTAAAATACCTATTTTTTGCAACAGAAGCCACTTGATCATGATGTACAACTAGATTATGGTACATACAAATAACAGTTGTGATAACATTCCATTCCATTTCTGTGAAAAGGACATATCACAGGATGCATACAGTGTGATACATGAAGAATGAGCACTGTGACTCCCAATGTAATTGCAAAACCACATAAAAGGTCTCCCAACCAATTTATACCATTGAGAAAACAAAAAATGTTCTAAACGGAATGTATTTTTTTCCAAGGCAATTTCAGGTAATTCACACTCAATTAAATGTAATTTACTGGCCGTGACCCTGATTGTTGTTTTTTACCATTATATGAATAGAACAGCTAATTCCTGGACAAACTGAGCAATGCATCACTCTCTTTTACTCAGCCTGTGTTGTGTAATGATAATGACACATATTAGCATCGATTTCCTTTTTAAATCATAAGAAAGAAAATATGTCTAAAAGGTAAATAATTAAATGTCCCTTTGGTCAACAAGTCTGTGTCCCAAATTGTATGATACACTATTTCCTATGAAGATAGAAGGAAAAGAAAGGAAAAGAAGAAAGACACACACAGAAAATTTGAAAGGAAGATGAGAAGGAAAACAGGGGAAAGAAAAGATGAGACGGGAAGCAAAATTGAGACAGGTAGAGAAATTAGAGACAAGAGAAGGATGATGAGACAAAGAAGATAGAAGAAAAGAAAAAATGAGATAAAGAAGATGGGAAAGGGAGGGAAGATGAGACAGGAAGAAAAGATAGGAGAGATGGGGAGAAGAAAGATGAGACAGGAAGACAAGATGGGAGAGAGACGGGGAGATGAAAAAAGAGACAGGAAGCGAAGAGACAGGAAAACAGAACTAGAGGAATTATAAGAGATTGCCTCCCAACTAAAATAATGTACAAGTAATAAATATTTAAATCTAACCAACCGACCAACCTAGGTTCCAGAACCGTGTTATGATTGTTTAATCTTTATAGCACCAGAAATGTATTGCAATATTTGGGCAAATGTCATTCTTCAAATAAATTGCTACAACTAGCCAATGCACCTAAATTACTAAATCGCTAAATTACTGAAGTAACACTATTGTTTAACATAGAGCATACAGCAAGAGCAACTCAAATAAAATTGTCTTTGTCACTCAGTGACAAAGAATGAAAGATGTGTAACCACACTGAACTCCAGACTATAATATTTGTATTCTAAGCAGCTGCTCAGAAGTACCTGTGTTTGCATTGTCATGAGATTACCATTTGTTAAGAAATATGAAATCTTGACTGCGTGGGCAGTCACTATCCTTATTTTGATTGCTTTCTTTCTCCAATGTTCTTTTATTCACAGTTAGAATTATGGGAGAGGAGACCAATAGAGAGGAGACACACTGGTGATGGGTGTTGAACCCTGGTCCCTGGCATGGGACCAATAGAGAGGAGACACACTGGTGATGGGTGTTGAACCCTGGTCCCCGGCATGGGACCAATAGAGAGGAGACACACTGGTGATGGGTGTTGAACCCTGGTCCCCAACATGGAACAACCTTTTGAAGCGCTTTTGATAGTGCACTCGTAGAGGTAAATGAAGACAAGTACATCTTTAATGCATGGAGGGTCAAACTGTCCATGCTCCTGACTTAGCAAAAAAATGTTTGTTCTATAAGAGAAGGCTACTTTAATCAACAGGTGAAGTTAAAAGTATAAGAAGCTCAGTAGCAAACAAATTTGTTTGCAGGTTGTTGTCTTTTCACACGTCCTATATGTCCCAAAACTGAATTTGCGTGAAGGTTTTTGTGTTTTACACTAGTCCAAGGTGAATGTGCGGGTAAATATATCACAATTTAAACCTGCTACATTCTGTGCACCTGACAAATAAATGTTGAATTACTTTGTGTGTTTTGAGCTACAAAGCTGATTCTTAACCTGCTACCATGTCTAAGGCCCAACAAAAAAATTAATATCTAAGGTAAGGAGTTTTATTCACTTGAGAAGCTAAGACACCAACAGTACTACAAAGATTTGAAAGTGCTGTTAGTTCAGGAATAGGCAACAGCTGCCTTTATAACAAAGTAGAAGGTGGGACATTTCCAGTTGTAAATATCAGAATCACATCATTATACCTGGCTCAGGTAAATACTAGCTGGGTGCAGTCACACTGATTTGCTAGTGGCCAACAAGCCGCCTCAACCATAAACTAAAAATACAACAGTTGTGCTTGTAAACAAACAATATTGTTCAAAAATTATATTAATAATTTCACTCACCTGTTTTTCCAGGTCTGAATTAGTTCTATATTAAAGGGTAGAGTATAAAAGCCAGAAAGATTTGAAGTGAATAGGTTCAATCTTTTGTGATCTACGGTGCATAGCTAAGTGCATGATTCTGCTATAAGCTCATCAGGCATTATACATAATTTAAAAAATATGTATATATATATATACATATATACATTACTGTTCAAAATTTGGGGTCACTTAGAAATGTCCTTGTTTTTGAATGAAAAGCAAATTTTTTTGTTCATGAATATAACATCAAATTAATCAGAAATACAGTGTAGACATTAATTGTTGTAAATGACATCAATGTTGTAACTGGAAATTGATTTTTCATTGGAATATCTGCATAGGCATACAGAGGCCCATTATCAGCAACCATCAGTCCTGTGTTCCAATGGCACGTTGTGTTTGCTAGTCCAAGTTCATCATTTTAAAAGGCTAATTGCTCATTAGAAAACCCTTTTACAATTATGCTAGCACAGGTGAAAACTTTTGTGCTGATTAAAGAAGCAATAAAACTGTCCTTCTTTAGATTAGTTGAGTATCTGGAGCATCAACTGTGGGTTCACTTACAGGCTTAACATGGCAAGAAACTAAGAACTTTCTTCTGAAACTCTTCAGTCGATTGTTGTTCTGAGAAATGAAGGCTATTCCATGCAAGAAATTGACAAAAAACTGAAGATCTCGTACAAGGCTGTGTACTACTCCCTTCATAAAACAGCACAAACTGGCTCTAACCAGAACAGAAAATGTGGGAAACCCCAGTGCACGATTGAGCAAGAGGACAAATACATTAAAATGTCTAGTTCGAGAAACAGACGCCTCACAGATCCTCAACTGGCAGCATCATTAAATAGTACTCGCAAAACACCCGTCTCAATTCAACAGTGACGAGGCGATTCTAGGATGCTGGCCTTCTAGGCAGAGTTGCAAAGAAAAAGCCATATCACAGACTGGCCAGTAAAATGAAAAGATTAAGATGGACAAATGAACACAGACGCTGGACAGAGGAAGATTGGAAAAAGTATTATGGACAGACAAATCTAAGTTTGAGTTGTTTGGATCACAAAGAAGAACATTTGTGAGAAGACGCAGACCAAATGAAAAAATGCTGGAGTGCTTGACGTCATCTGTCAAGTATGGTGGAGGCAATGTGATGGTCTTGGGGTGTTTTAGTGGTGGTACAGTGGGAGATTTGTACAGGGTAAAAGGGATCTTGAAGAAGGAAGGCTATCACTCCATTTTGCAATGCCATGCTATTCCCTGTGGATGGCGTTTTATTGAAGCCAATGTCCTCATACAACAGGACAACGACCCAAAGCACAGGTCCAAACTATGCAAGAACTATTTAGGGAAGAAGCAATCAGCTGGTATTCTGTCTATAATGGAGTGGCCAGCACAGTCACCGGATCTCAACCCTATTCAGGTGTTCTGAGACCAGCTTGACTGTATGTTACATAAGTGCCCATCAAGCCAATCCAACTTCTGGGAGATGCTTCGGGAAGCATGGGGTGAAATCTCTTCAGATTACCTCAACAAATTGACAACTAGAATAGCAATTGTCTGCAAGGCTGTAATTGCTGCAAATGGAGGATTCTTTGATGAAAGCCAAGTTTGAAAGAAACAATTATTATTTTAATTAAAAATCATTATTTCTAACCATGTAAATGACTATATATGTTATATATTGACAATATGTGTTCCAAATACCTTTGCAAAGTATGTTGCCCATTAAATTACATTTCAAAATGCATAGGAAGAAATATTTAGCCAATTTGTATTTTTCACATGAATCCTAAAAACATATATTTACTTACATACATACATTTACTTACTTACTACTTACAATAAATTTACAAAATGCTCTTACCCAGAAGAATTACAGTAGTGAGTTGTGGATAAATTTTTTCACCTTCTACTGGTCCCCGTGGGCACCAAACCCAGAATCCTACCATTGCAAGTGCTATGTTCTACCAATTAAGCTCCACAGGTACACCACAAAACATTGATTGAAAAGTAAAAAAAATGTATGTAACAAACATAAATTGCCCTTGTAATGTACAGTGGCTCTAAGGAGTAGTTAAGCCCTTTAAACTCATTCCACATACCAGAGGCGTTGCTAGGATCATGGCTTAGCCCACCCCCCCCCACCCCGCCCGGGACAAAAAGTACAGGGTTTTGAATGTATGTGCGGAAAATGTCGATGTACACGCTAGTGGCCTACACGTCTACATTATCATAATGCGCGATCAGAATTATAGATGAATAGATCAGGGGCTATTTTTTTATTATATATTTTTTTTGGTCAATTTGAGATCCGGGGCTATTCATAAAAGATCCGTGGCTATAGCCCCAGACGCCCAGGCCTAACGACGCCACTGCCACATATTGTCAAGTGGATTGAGGTCGTTGGCCATGTCAGGTCATTGACCTTTTTGTTTTTAAGCCACTCGAGTGTGGCTTTAGCTATATGTCAGCCGTCGTTGTCTTGCTGTCTCAAGTCTATTGCAGATTTTAGAAGGTTTTCTTTTACAATTTCTCTGTACTTTGCAGCATCCATTTTGCTCTCTGTCTTAACAAGTTTTCCAGGCCCTGATGCAGTGAAGCATCCCCATAGCATGATACTGCCACCACCAGGCTTCTTGTTACAGATGGTGTTCTCAGGATGATAAGTGGGGTTAGGCTTGTTATTACATGCTATGACATGGTTATGACAGAGTCATCAGCCGTCATATCAAGTTACATTCAATCAAAACATCAAAACACAGTTCCAATGGAGTACCATAGTTCCAAATTATACATAGATTGTTGAAGGAATAGCGCAACTTAAATGTCAATACATTCACAGCCCCCCATATCATTACCCACCACAGATTTTTTATCATAGATTTAAAATAATTTAAAAACATTTATATAGAGAGCACAGTACTGGAATGTTATTTTTTCCTTGTACAATAAGGGACCTATGCTCTGTCAAAAAAAATTAAATGTTGGGAGAACAGGCAACATATTTATTTTTAGTCTGCTGGACAGTATATGAACATAGGTGAAATGAAAATGTACCAATGGCTTCATTTCAGCAGAGCTACAGAAGGACAGCCACCGTTCGTGAAAAAGGTATCGGTGATCTGTGAGAGTTTTGTAATTGGTACCAACCCTTAACGCCCCATGGTACAGAGTGTCTAGCACACATAATGAAGCCATAGTGCCATCCATGCACAAGACATCACCATAATTAATTACAGGCAGAATGGTAGCAAAAACAAGGCGTTTTCGTGCTTCAAATGAAAAACAGTTACTTCAAAAATAGAAACCCAACTCTTGCCTGAGCTTTTAGAAAAGACCGCCAATCTGAGGTTTAAATTTGAGACACTCATCTATAAAAAACCCAAGTACTTATAAGTCGTCACCTTCTCTATTTTCTTTTCCTGGATACTGACTATACCTGGGAGATTCAGGGGATACATTTTAGAATTTGTCACCGACTAAAAGTATCTTTGGTTGACAGAGCTAAACCATGGATTAAATATTAAAAGTGCAGTTCTTCTAAGGCCTTTCTGAGAGTAGTTTCACAACAATATGGAACTGTACCATCACAATAAAATGTCCAAGAACAGAGCCCTGTGGTACCTCGTCAGTGCTGGTTTTCTTACTTGAACAGAAAATATGTAGGATTATAGAAACCAGAAAATGCCCAAGGGATATCAAAAGGCCCGTCGGACATTGTTCATTTGAGGGATCACGTCTTTGTGACATAGATGGAAGAGGTCGGTTGACCCTTCCTATTTGACCACATAAGCTAGTGGGCCTCCTGTTAACGAACAGAATTTCTACATTTTGGGATTCACTTTTGTATGCACCAAAAATAATTTCTGGTGAGTAAATGTTGTAAAAGCCTATCAGTTCACTATTACTGCAGGTTTATCACAGACATTTTAATTTATTCAACAGCAAACATTTTACATAAAGACCCTTTCAAAGGTTACTATACAGTTATCTGACTGCTCCGATGCTGTTTATAAATGCATAGTGAACAAACATACAGCACAAAGACAGAAGCAGGGCCGTGAGGTCCCATGTCAATGTGACCCAAGTTTTTTCAGAGTTTTGATGGCAGCCATGTTTGTCCTATCTGAAGATAGCGGCCTAACATAGCCCAGCTTTTCAGAGTCAAACTACACTATTGGCCTTACACTTATACGAGGTGTTTTGGTTTGTAGCTAGGGAGTTATGAATGACAAAGCAAATTTTTACAATATAAATCAACTCTGGCAGCTGGACAGGAATACCAGTTTTTTGCCACCATGTCAGCTAATTGAGATGCAAATAAACAAAACAGACATGTCAAGATAACCAGCATAGTCTATAAAGAATATTTGTGCTCATACCATAGGCCAAGCTATAGTCAGTCTGTATGTTTTAAATATCAAATCTACTTTGAAAAAATAATTTAACTCAAGCAACTAGGCCATACCTAAAGCTTCAAATAAAGAAAATGTTAACATTATTGCTTATATGTTTAAAGTCGGTATCAAAAGCATATTCAGTATTTTCCTTGTATCAATTAAGAAATTAAAAGGTGATTGAGTTAATAAACACTAACTTAAGCCTAGTATTCTTTGATCTGTGGACATTTCAGCTTCATTACACATTTTAAAAGGGTTTATGAAATGTCATCAAGTTTATGGTAAGGAAGTTGCCCTTTTTACTGACCCACATCAAGTTCGATCACAGTGGATCTCGGTTAATATCTGTACATTTAAAACACCCGCCTAGAACACACCATCAATCTCTAGCCTAGCTGCGTGGTTTAAAACACATAGCGGCCTAAGTGCATCAGAAACGTACTAAGGGTACCTGGACCATATTTTATTAATTTGGCAAAAAAAAAATGGATCATGCTCTTCATATTAAAAACATAACACAGGATTGGGATAATATTACTGGCATTACATAATGCAATTTACGGAATACTCTGTGGGCCAATTAAATAGGATGACAATTTGAAGCTAATTTCGCTTGCATAACAGTCGCTGCAATGTAGCCTAGCTGTTGATAGATGCCCGAGCATATAGGTGATGATGATCAGGATGATGATGATGAATCGTAAACAAAGAATGTTTAGGCCTCCACGTTCCCAGGGAGAATTCTCATGTTGAAGAGTGCACCGTGCTATAGATGAACGTTCCACCTTCTTTCCACCACCTGCAGAATGCGCAAGCCCATGACAGCTTGCTCACTGCAGCTAGAGCTTCTTCTTGATTTATTACACTGCATAAAACATCAAGGCTGTATAACGCAAAAATAACACAGCAGTCCAATGGTATAGTTAACTGTTTTAACAAAACACAATAACATAGGCTACATTGATCTTGACATGTCATAGGCTACGTGACAGTGACAACAAATCCTACATCGATATAGATCAAAATTCACATTAGCCTGAGTGCAGCCGTACCCCGTTTCTTTCTACAGAATGAGTGCTTTTCTTACCTCCAGCGTTCGTATTTCTTTCTGTGTCAAGTCGTTGGATGTGGCACATTTGGTCCTCAAACCCTCTAAACTGGAAATGCTTATGTCTATCATATTTTGCACCAACTCGCACTGCTGCAAGGCTTTTTGCAAACTCAGATGATGCTCGTCGCTTTTAGTCATATTCTCTTCGTCCATAGTTTGCCAGCAGTTATCTTTTTTATGTGTACTTTAAAAAAATCGACTTCAAAAATAATGGGGAAAAAACTCCATGTAATAAAGCAACTTGCAAATGACCAGTAACCGTTGTGGTAGTATCTATTAGTAAATTCGTATAGAGACGAGATGTGATCTATGTGAAAGGCGACTCCATTGCAATAGTCCTTCTTGTATTTCCTGATGGTGATTCGTCAAGGTGTTTCTGATTGAGCCTGGTACTGATGCTGAGGGCTATAGCATCAAACACAATATGCAGATAGCCTAGGCTACCTCCTAAACAGAATTACAAATCGGAAACAGATCAAGCCACATCTAATAAATCTAGTGAGCGTTTTCTTTCTCAATTTCAAATAAAAAAACTATGCATCATAACAACATAACGGATCAAAAATACTCTACTAAAGCAGCGTCGTATAATCATTTTAAAGGTGATACTGTGTGGATTGGGTACAGGTACTCCCCGTCTCCCTTGCCAGCAGCTGCATCCCTGTTCGTTCCCACCACCACAACATGTTTCCCGTCAATCAAATTCACAGCAACAGCATCGCACCGCGCACGGAGACAGCGGGAGTAGGAGAGGCACCACGGCGGAGTGATGCTGCGTGCGAAATGAGTTCTCGCGAGATCGGTAATCGGTGCAGTAAAAGTAATCGGTGCAGTAAAAGTGAACTCACGGTTCAAACTTAATCTCAGTAGACTCCATCATCAGCTCCCCACTGTAAATCGAATTGTAATGTCCAGTCAGGTTCTGGCCTATGTCGTTTTATGTGTCACAATTGCACACTCCAAATCCCTGTCTGTCTACAGGACATGCAGCAGCATGGCAACCTGCATCACATTGTAGGTTTGCTTCTGAAGCTAAACAGGGGTGGTCCTGGGGATCCATGGGTGGGAGAACAGATACTGCTGAAAGTGGTGTTGAAGGGCCAGTAGGGGTCACTCCCTCCTCTGGTCTAAAGATCAAGTCCCAGGGCAGTGTAAGGAGACCAGCGTCTAGCGCAGCGTCCGGATAAAATAACTACTAAGTAGCTTACACTTTGACAATTTCTAGTGTTTCTCAATTACAAAGTGTGATATGGATCTAGTTGTTTTTAATCAAAAAATTTCATCAACAAAAATATAAATAATAATAATGTGAAATATAATACAAATATTATTTGATTAGAAAGGTATTCACTTCCCAGAATCAATACGTTACAAAAACATTTGGAATTGATGCAAGTCTTTTTAAGGAACTCTCTAAAATGTTTGCATACTGGATTCTTAATTATTTAGCCATTACTCTTTCAAATCTTCTCCAGGCTTTGATTATGGCTAGACAACAATATCAAGTCTTCTTACCATAGACTTTAAAAGGATCAAAACATTCACTTTTCCATTCAAGGTCATTCAGTTATTCTTGGTAAGCAACTCTGTTGTAGATGTGACCTTGTGATTTTGGCTATTTTTCTGCTGAAAGGTGAATTCCTTACCCAGTATCCGAGCAGTCAAAAACAGGACTTCCTTTAGGATTTTCCTGTGCTGAGTTTTTGCTGATGTCAAGCAAAGATGCAGCCGCCACGTTTTATAAAAAAAAAAGGTAGTAGTGATGTGTTATATTTGTATAGAACCTTCAGTCTGTGCATTTAGGCAAAAAGGTTTCCTTTTGACATGTTTTGTTTCGGTGTTACATTAGTTTCTTAAAGCATATAGGATGGAATATTTCTGCTCTATGTATTAGTATTCTAGTTTTCACTGTTGTGTTAGGTCTTTATTGTGCAGGCACAACAATCCATCTTTAGTTTTTCTTCACCAAAGCGTTCTAACTTTATTGCTGTGTGAAACAGCTAATGGTCTAATGGTGAACCGTATATATTTAATTTCACAGACACTGTAATCCAGAGACATACCACTAATGCATTCATCTTAATATACTCATTGTCCTGAAACTCAGTTCAGAAAGATAACCGATGACTGTCTAGTTTAATACTTTACCTACAACATAATTAACTTAAACTTAAAGAGATGTCAAACATTTTATTATTGTTACTACCCATAATCCAATCACGCCCTTCTTTATGATGACTTAAAATCTGGTTATTGTAGCTGATTTTGTGCTTTAAATGTAGTAGTTGTGTATAGGGGACATCCTGGGGAAGTAGTTATTTCAAATTAATATCAAGCCCTTTTATTACTGAGTCAACATATTTGATTTGATAATGCACATTTTACTACTGCATAAGCCTAACTTCTATTAGAAATACCACAATATTTTAGTCATTCATTTTTATTGTGTGAAAACTAGTACAATTGTATTATTCACTTTGATACTGAAGAAAATGTACGTACATTAACATGTAATTTAGCAAACACTCTTATCCAGAGCAACGTACAGTATTAAGTGTATAAATTATCTTCACTAATACATCCATTTCAATCTTATGTTGTAATACAATAACATTTGAAAAAGTCAAAGGGATGAAATGCTAGTTCCAACCACTGTAAATTACAAAACCCTGAGAAAGAGAAAGCCTGAAACTCCTCACTAAGTACCCGAAAATAACTCTTTCTCGTCTGTTGTGGGAGGCAGGTGGTGGAGAAAACAAATCTTCTGACATTTCGGGGGTCACCTGCAGAGACATCAGTCAACATTGTGCCTCACAGCTGGACTAAACAGGCTTGGTGCTGTGTATGTGAGGTGGACGTCCCTCAACACACAAGTCCTCTAGTTCGATTTTTACCTAATCTACATAACATAATCTACTTAATAAAGGGCATATCTTAATTTGTGATCTATGTATGACATGACGCAACTGTGAGGATGGGGTGGACCTTTCCTCTTTTGTTCTTCATTGCCCCGTAAGAGGGTTGATGACATCATATCTGACCATCAGGGTCAGCTCTAATCGCTAAGTACACATACTTAGTACTTCATGGTTCACAAAATATATACTAAATCAACATACAAATTATATTCAATGAGTGGTGAGCATATGAGATATTAACAGTGAATATATACTATCCATGTATTTAAAATTGAGGTAGACATTGACATTTTTAAATACATTTCAGGAAATTGCATTTTCAGAATTTTTTTTTCCCCTGACAAAGTATTGTTGGATTCAAAAATAATGCTACAACAGTACATGTGCACTAGAGGCAGATGTCCAGAGCACTAACCCACCACAGGCCAACACATCTACATTTTCAGTATTATATGGTAAATCTTTTTTAAAAAGCAGTTTTGAGTGCGGTATACATAGTTGAGTTTGATTTGAGCTTGACGTGTTGGACAAGTTTTGTTAGTCTCTGTGGGACAGATGCTCAGTGTCTCAGGTCTACAGCCAGAGTAAAGCGATCAAACTCAGACCAACTCCTTGAAGAGGTAAAAAAAAAACTTTAGTGTGTACCTTAGAGTTACATAGACTTGTCAGTATCCTGTGATACAGAGGTGTTACAGTCCAAATTTTAAGTACTAGGTGGTGTTCACCAGGCAGGAGAAATTCCCAATTGAGACAAAAATGACCAGTAGAGGCAGTTCATGTAGGTCTATTATGGAACTTCACTCAGCCATTTAATGGTGAATACTGGGGTTTACTTCTAACCACTTACAACTTAAGGCTTATGGAGCCTTTTGTCGTAAAACACGTAAATAAAACAACCTTTAGGGATATTCGGAGCAACAGACTAAACTTTTTCGTATACAAAAGGAGCCTAGATGTTTTGTAAGTTGTCCGTTTTGGAGAACATTACTTCACGTAGTTATAAGTCCTAAAGGTTACAACTATGTAAACCAAATGACAAAAAAACAATTGTCACCACCAGTAGCCATAATGTATAGTACTTAATGAAATGAAGCGATGAATCGGCAGTTGACAACGAAGCTTTCTCCCCACCAGTTTCCGCTTTTTTCACAATCTCAGAAATGTAAACACTGCAATTCACATTGCTATGGACGCATTTAGACCGCATTACATTTTTCAATCCTAAATACCGACGTACGGACTTACATTCACAGCGTTCACAAACACGGATAAACTCTTGGCAAAACCCCAAAGTTCATAAACCTGTCGCAGTATCAAAATAAAGCTCCCAATTCTTTAGTATCGTGCAGTGGCGGGCAAATTGGTTTATGCAACTACGACTGCTAACAAAAATTTATATAAAAAAAAAAAAAAAAAAAAAAAGTGCAGACATTTCATACTCAGATTTTGTATTTTTTGGTAGCATACAATCGTCAAGGCACGGTATCGGTTTTCTGCTATACTGAATACGATGCCCTCTGAATCACGACGCAATGCAATGTAAGCACTAATTTTTAGGCCTACTCTTTCGGCTTCATTTCCGTATCCCGAATAGCTAGTTTTGGAATACATTGACTCACACCTACGTACATTTTACATATACGATTTATATAAGATTTATATAAAAAGTAATTTAAATTAATTCAGAATGTATTTAATTACCGATTCCGAAGATATCGAAACATTTATCGCATCCGTCCAAATAACTTGCGTTAGCTAGACGGTACCTAGCCATAGCTATCAGAAACGGACGATACAGCATTACAAATAATTGTTTTCAGTTAACTAACGTGAATCACTTTGAGGATAACTTTTTTTTCCAACAAATCGTTTTAATAGGCTCCATGAAGCAAAAAATTGACAACAAAAATAGTTCAATGTTGATACAAATAAAGAACAGTTTGAAAATCGTACAGGGTAAGGGTACAACATCGCTACCAGGTGGAATGTTAATCGGCAAGAAAACATGAGCTGGAACTTTTCACATGGTTTGTAAATGAATGGCCGACACACGTGGCTAAGTGTAAAGACGCTCGAGTTAGCTAGCTACGCAACACAGAATAGGACTACAAAAGTCAACCGGTCTACAACAAGTGGACATATTTCTTGAGGAGCGCATCTTTTTAAATACAGCCAGCCAAGGAATGAGTTGTACTCGTGTGTGCAGCATAGCTGTCCGTGTAGGACCCTCAATAGGTCTCGTAACCTCAGTGGGCCTTAATATCCACCGGAGTATCCACCACCACCGCCTCGGCCTCCACTTCTGTATCCGCCACCACCTCCGTATCCTCTGTCTTCGCCACCGCCATAGCTGCGGCCTCCTCCACCATATCCACCACCACCACTGCTGTATCCTCCGCCGCCACCGTATCCTCCACCTCCTCTGGAACCTCTGTATCCACCGCCTCCACCACCGCCGCGACCGCCACCCTGGCCTGCCTCATTTACGCGGATGGTTCTTCCATCGAGAGATTGGCCGTTCATGGCCTCCATAGCGTCTTTCGCATCCTCGGCATTGTCGTACTTCACAAAGCCGAATCCACGGGGTCTTCCCGTTTCTCTGTCCATGATAACATCACATTTTGCGATGTTTCCATACTTGGAGAACGCTTCTGCAAGAGACTGCTCTGTGGTGTCGAAGCTCAGGCCGCCGACGAAAAGTTTCCCTTCGTCGGACATGTTTCTTTGTCTTTTACCGAGAGAACGAGAAGAACTGCTGCTTGAAGAGGCACGTCGTCGGAAAAGAAAGGGTGGGTTGCCGCGAAATATTATAAAGATTCATTTGACTCCGCCCATAGTAAAACAAAAGTCGTGATTGGTTGCAGACCTGCCGTAAACTGTTTACTCTCACGTGAAACACATTTTGTTGAAGTGAAGCGCGCCAAATAAATGCTCCATTTTAGAGAAACTGTACTCTTATAAATTTAAAAGCCATATTTTGTGGAAAACATTGAATCTAATAAAATGGCATAGACTAGCAAGATACCGTTGCAGTCAACCGTTAACGTTGCCATGGTAAGTCGATTCAACTAGACAGACGGTTTCAGATGCTAACTTGTTCGCTAACATGGCTACATTACCTGCTACGTTGTTAGCAGTACAGCAGCCTTTTTAAGCTTACGCAGTACTGTACATAAGCTCGTAAATCTTAAATCATTGAGTTCAATTTTTCATTGCTTATCAACTTTAAAGGTATAAAGACGTCTTAGATGTGTATTTTGGCTAATTTACAGTACAACTAAACATTTGGACACCTACTTATTTAAGGGTGTTTCCTTAGTTTTACTATTTTCCACGTAGAAAAATAGTGAAGACATACATACTAATAACACATCATGTAGCAACCACAAAGTGTTACATTTCATGTTGTCGATTCTTCAGAGTAGCCTTGATGAGAGCTTTTCTTACTCGTTGCATTCTCTCAACCAACTTCATGAGGTAGTCACAAGTTCGTATTATAGAAATACAGGGTACAGACCCAAGATGACTTAATTTCTCCCAATTCTTTAAAATAGAGGAATTGAACCGCTTTTGAAAATCTTGACCCTATTCCATAAACTAACATTATGAATGGTCATGCGGATGTATTCAAAATAATGTTTTTACTCTGCAAATTAACATGTTTTGCATTACCTACCCTGACTTTCAATCCAGCAGTTCAATGACCCCAAGGCGCAGAGAAGATCTACTATTCCAAGCTGTGCCAAGCAACTCTACATGGACAAAGCATTCAACGCTATGGTCCTGGAGGTATGCTCCAACTCAGTACTGTGGTGTACAAATGTCAAGAAATATTGCACTGTACTCATAACTGTATTTGAGAGTGGTCCTGTTTTCCTGTGCTATAGAGTGATTCTTAACATTCAATAATTTGGCCTTTTTCACTAACTGAAATCCCCCAAAATACAGTTTCCGATTTTTACTACCTTCATAACCACAAATCTGGTTAACTTTTCCTGAAATTTTCACATAACATCACTAACACTGCTTTTGCAGTTGTCCTTAGATTGGCAAGATAATGTCTGTACCCTCCCACCCTGGTCAACCACTGGTCCAAAAACATTTGGGCAGTACATCTCATTCATGACCAAATGCATCCCACTATCTGAAGTGTCTCTCCTCATGCTTTTGCCCTCTTTACAGGAATTCTTCTGCATTTTACAGGCAAATCTAATGATATCTTATATTTGCACAGGATTCATTTAATAGGGGTAGGTCTTGTAATCTATTGATGTACAAACCACATTTGTAATTTTAATCTCATTCGTATGTCCCATGTCTGTGTTTTTTATTTAGCGGCATATTTTCTCTCATTTTACTAGTCTGTCTGAAGCAACAATCCTTGTGTTTTGAGGGTCAGTTTGACAAGTGCTACTCGCAGTTTGAGCAAAAAAGCTGTTTTGAGAAATGTTTGTGCCAATTAATACATACCAAGACGTGCCATTAAAAATATTGCCCCCACTGAAAAGAATCGGCTATGAGGATTCGATGAGCTGAAATGAATCTCAAATGCTATTGTTTTGTTATGTAAAAGATAGGAAATGAAACAAAATGACACATTAGTGTACTTATCCTGTAAGCAGCTTTTGGATAATGTTTGACCAGAATCCATGCTTTGGTTTAGTTTCCCGCCACTACTTCCTAATGCTAGCACAAATCCTATCCACTTCCAGAGACCTATTTTGCATTTTTCACACATTATATCCAAATTGTGCAAAATAATCTAAAAATTTGATTGTGAGGCTTAACAGAGCTACAAACATGGCTCTGGCCTGTATTTGCAGAGTTTCTCCCAATGTTCTCTGCAGATCCACCATGCTTCACTGTGGGGATGATTTTGGCCTGTTAATAAGCGGTGCCTGGTTTCCTCCAGATGTGACACTTGGCATTCAGTCCAAATAGTTCAAACTTGGTTTCATCAGACTGGAGAATCTTGTTTCTCATGGTCTGAGAGTCCATAGGTGCCTTTTGGCAAACTCTAAGCGGGCTGTCATGTACCTTAGGGATTGTTTACATTACGCTACGTTTTCCAAGATGTATAAAAGAAGACTTGAGACTCAATTTATTTTTGTTTTGTAAACTTGCAGATATCGATAGCTTCCCAGGTATTGTGAGACAGTTTTGGTAGAGCCCCCCCCCCCCATATCGCTCGATTTTCTGCCGATTGACGGCCACAATCCTGTGTGGTATGTCTCAAACATGCCGGTGTAAATTCAAATGCAATGGAAATTACTATGCAAACCCAGATAAGTCTATCTAGCATTTTATTCCCTCTCTCGTAATGCAATCAAGCCCTTGCTGGCGAGTGCGTTCTGTCTGGCCACGCTATCATAAAGGCCTGGTTGGTGGAGTGGTGTAGAGATGGTTGTCCTTCTGGAAGGTTCTCCCATTTCCACACAGGAACTCTGGGGCTCGGTTAGAATGGCCATCGGTATTCTTGGTCACCTCCCTGATGAAGTCCCTTCACACCCGATTGCTCAGTTTGGCTGGGCGGCCAGCTCTAGGGAGGGTGTTGGTGGTTCCAAACTTCTTCCATTTAAGAATTTTGGAGGCTACTGTGTTAATGCTGCAGAAATGTTTTTAATACCTCTTCCCAGATCATGTAAATCGTGTCCAATCAATTGATTTTACCACACATGGACTCATCAGGTTTTTGAAACGTCTCAAGGATGATCAATGGAAACAGGATGCACTTAAGCTCAATTTTGAGTGCCATAGCTAAGGGTCGGAATACTTATATAGATATGGTATTTGTTTTAATTTTTTAAATAAATGTGCAAACGTTTTAGCTTTGTCATTATGGGGTACCTCAGATTAATGAGGGGAAAAATAATCAATTTTAGAATTAGGCTGTAAGCTCAAATGTAGAAAAAGTCTGAACTAGTCTGAATATTTTTGGGATGCACTGTGTGTCTTATGTGATTCCCACATCTCTGCTGGCATTTTATCTGGCTTGTATGTCTCTACAGTAGGCTAACAAAGCGAGTCCCTGGAATAGCAGTCTCTAGTAATAGTCAACACACGTTTCACACACATCACCATTCGCTGCCTGAAATTAGATTAGTTAAAAAAAAAAATCCTACACAACCTACTTTTTCAGACTAAAATAAATGTTTTCAGCTGAATGAAGAACAATGATGAACCCCAAAGGTAATGCTAACTGGAAGCACCTTCACCCATAACTAACTTTAAATATTATGCTAAAGACCATTCACCTAACTTAGAGAATATAAATAGTTTTTGTCACAATTGCTCAAGCTCAGTAAATTTGTTTTGGAGTGTCATTTGATTTAATTCTCTTCCAAATAAGACCCACATCACAAGTTGCACATGCTAAATGGGGGCAGGGGTGCCAATGTAGCCTTAAGGTGAATCTATACTGTGACAGGTGATTTTGACACATTGTTTATTTACTAGCTTTCTTTCATTTCATCTCCATCTTCATAGCTCACTAACCCAGTGTACTAATTAATAATGTTTGTGTGATTTAAAAATGCGTCTCAACACAGTCTAGAATAAGCTCATTAGAATTTTGCCATAGAATTGGCTTCATCTTCATTCTTTTGTTCATAAAGTACCACAAAGGTCCAGCATTCATAGCGAATGTAGAAATCCCCTCCTTCACAAAATATGATAGAAATACTATTTATAAATATAGAAACCTTTTAAAACAATAGTTATTTTTCTTTATGAAACACCAGTGTTGATCATGAGGCAGCTAGATCCCTCAGCGTGATGTGGACCTCCAGTACTGTCACGTCCGTCCTGCTCCTCCTAGCGAGGACATGAATAAGAGTTGATTGATTTTGTGCTGGATGTGAGCAGGACTTGACACATGGAAGTGGCTTCGACTTAAGCATCCGGCTTTAGCTGGAAGAACATTGGAGCGATCTGGATGACTTGAGGGGGGGCTTCAGGCTCTAGCTTCCAGAGCAGACTGGATAGAAACCCTGTACTTTAGCTAGCTTAAGTTAAATAGACCTTTGCCATTCTAGTTGTCATTTTGCTAAGGTTATCTGAAGAGATTTCACCCATGCTTCCTGAAGCACCTCCCAGAAGTTGGATTGGCTTGATGGGCACATATTACGTACCATATGGTCAAGCTGCTCCCACAACAGCTCAATAGGGTTGAGATCCGGTGACTGTGTTGGCCACTCCATTATAGACAGAATACCAGCTAACTGCTTCTTCCCTAAATAGTTCCTACATAGTTTGGAAATGTCCTTTGAGTCATTGTCCTGTTGTAGGAGGAAATTAGCTCCAATCAAGCACTGTCCACAGGGTATGGCATGGCATGGCATTGGAAAATGTAGTGATAGCCTTCCTTCTTCAAGATCCTTTTTACCCTGTTCCAATCTCCCACTTTACCACCACCAAAGCACCCACAGACCATCACATTGCCTCCACCATACTTGACAGATGGCGTCAACGCACTCCTCCAGCATTTTTTCATTTGGTCTGCATCTCATGAATGTTCTTCTTTGTGATCCGAACACCTCAAACTTAGATTTGTCCATAACACTTTTTTCCAATCTTCCTCTGTCCAGTGTCTGTGTTCTTTTGCCCATCTTAATCTTTTCTTTTTACTGGCCAGTCAGTGATATGGCTTTTCTTTGCAACTCTGCCTAGAAGGCCAGCATCCTGGAATCGCCTCTTCACTGTTGATGTTGAGACGGGTGTTTTGCGGGTACTATTTAATGAAGATGCCAGTTGAGGACCTGTGAGGCGTCTGTTTCTCAAACTAGACACTCATGTATTTGTCCTCTTGCTCAGTTGTGCACAGGGAATTCACACTTTCTATTCTGGTTAGAGCCAGTTTGTGCTGTTTTGTAAAGAGGATAGCCTTCATTTCTCAGAGTAAGAATAGACTGATGAGTTTCAGGAGAAAGATATTAGTGTCTGGCCAATTTTGAGCCTGTAATTGAACCCACAATTGCTGATATTCCAGATAATCGATTAGTCTAAAGAAGGACAGTTCCATTGCTTCTTTAATCAGCCCAACTGCTTTCATCTGTGCTAACATAATTGCAAAAGGGTTTTCTAATGATCAATTTGCCTTTTAAAATAAACTTGGATTAGCAAACACAACGTGCCATTGGAACACAGTAGTAATGGTTGCTGATAATGGGCCTCTGTACACCTATGTATATATTCCATTAAAAATCAGCTGTTTCCAGCTACAATATTAACAATGTAGTTTACAACATTAACAGTGTCTACACTGTATTTCTGATCACTGATGTTGTTGTAATGGGCAAAAAATTGATTTTCTTTCGAAAACAAGGACATTTCTGTCACCCCAAACTTTTGAACGGTAGCATATGTGTGAATTGTGCTTGAATTCAGAGTACCTACAATAAGCGATAGGCCTTATAACAACTTTTTTAACAACTGTCTTGATCAGCAAAACATTGATTGTAAATCTAGTTTAGAACACCCTTAAGTGTATAATTGCTTTTTATTTAACGGGTTACCAACATTATATTAAAACAGTGATTGACATGTTAACAAAAGAAATGTTAGTTTGATACATTTATTGATACTATTTCATCTTTCCACAAAGAAATAGTTTCGACACATCTTGCTTTGTTACACAAGACTGCTGTTTGTTCATTCTATTTGCACTGTTGTTTTTCAAACAGTATGGTTGTTCATTTGAATTTGGCAGTCAACCAGACACTGTAGCCACCTTCTTGTCAGCTGATTCTTCTAAACAGTCATTTCTTTGTGTCATAGTTGGGATGCTACGTAAAATGTAAATAAAAACAGAATGCAATGATATGCAAATAATTTAAACCCTATATTTACTAGAAAATTGTACAAAGACAACATATCAAATGTTGAAACAGAGAAATGTTATTGCTTCTTGAAAAATATATGCCCACTTTGAATTTGATGCCAGCAACACATTTCAAAAAAGCTGGGACAGGGGCAACAAAACACAGGAAAAGTTATGTAATGCTAAACAAAACCTGGTGGAACATCTCGCAACTAATTAGATTAATTGGCAACCGGTCAGTAACATCATTGGGTATAAAAAGAGAATCCCAGAGAGGATCAGTCTTTCAGAAGTAAAGGTGGGGAGGGGTTCACCACTCTGTGAAATACTGCACAGGCAAATAGTGCAACAATTTAAGAATAACGTTTCTCAACGTAAATTTGCAAAGAGTTTGGGTGTCTCATCTACGATACTCATCATCTCATCTACGATTAGAAGTTTCAGAGAATCCGGAGAAATCTCTGCACACAAGGATCAAGATCGAAAACCAATATTGGATGGCCGTGATCTTCGGGCCCTCAGGCATTAAAACCAGACAATTCTGTAGTAGACATCACTGCATGGACCCAGGAACACTTCTGAAAACCATTGTCTGTGAACACAGTACATCGCTGCATCCACAAATGCAAGTTAGCTCTCTACCATGTAAATAAGAAACCATATATAAACAAGTTCCAGAAACACCGCCACCTTCTCTGGGCCCAAGCTCATTTAAGGTGGACTGAGGTTAAGTGGAAAACTGTCCTGTGTTCTGACGAATCAAAATGTGAAATTATTTTTGGGAATCATGGACGCCGTGGCCTCCGGACTAAAGAGGAGAGGGGCCATTCGGCTTGTTTTTCAGCGCACAGTTCAAAAGCCAGCATCCGTTGTGGTATGGGGGTGCATTAGTGCACATGGCATGGGTGATTTGCACATCTGTGAAAGCACCACTAATGCTGAATATATGCAGGTTTTGGAGCAACATACAGCTCCGGAAAATATTAAGAGACTACTGCACCCTTTTCTTTCCTTTCCAAAAAAAAGTCGAAAAGGAAGGATTTGAGTGAGGAACAGAAAGGTTACAATTAAGAGACCACTGCAAATTGAATGCTTCTGTTCCTCACTCAAAACCTTCCTTTTAAACTTTTTCGGAAAGGAAAGAAAAAGGTGCAGTGGTCTCTTTGTTTTTACCAGAGGCTTATTTAACTTTCTAAACTACAGCAATTACAGCAACTACGGCAATCCTCAGTTCCCAAATGCTTACAGAGTATTGTTTAAAGAAGTGGTGATACAACACAGTGGTAAACATGCCCCTGTCTTAACTTTTTTTAAATGTGTTGTTGGCATTAAATTCAAAATGGGCATGTTTTTTTCCAAAAACAATAACATTTCTCAGTTTCAACATTTAATATGTTGCCTTTGCACTATTTTCAATTAAATGTAGGGATAAATGATTTGCACATCATTGCATTCTGTTTTTATTTGCATTTTTATGCAGCGTCCTAACTTTTTTGGAAACGGGATTGTACACGGCAAACGATTTAACGTAGTAAGATCCATCAGCAATTATTACTTTTTTGTAAAATGATCTTGAAGCAAAATTTTCACCCCATAATTAAGGTATTTGAAATAAGAGTTATTAAAGTTATCACTTTTTAAAAGCCTATGGTTTAATAAGGGTATAACCTTTGTACATGATTTGGTAGGTAACAGTAGGGAGCTTATGCCTTTTAATGAATTCATTAATCAAAAGGAATATATGAAGGTCTGCGAAGAGATTCCACCTCCCTTTATTGGACTAAAATATACATTAATGTATTATGAGGTGGTACCTACATTACCACATATGCTAATAAATTAAACACTGTTAGATGTAAGGATAAATGGTTATTGCTGGCATTTAATTGTAGAACTGTATCTGCAGGTATACAGCTCCGGAAAAAATTAAGAGACCACTGCACCTTTTCGACTTTTTTGGAAATGAAAGAAAAAAGTGCAGTGGTTTCTTAATTTTTTCCGGAGCTGTATGTATCAGAGATGTCAGGAATCATAAATCCAAACCTCGTATTGTCACTAAAAGAAACTTTAGACATTTTAATGAGCTAGACTTCCTGCTGGATATTTCCTTAAGTAAGCTTAACTGCGTCTCTGCTATCTCAGATGTAGAGAAAGCGCTAGTGGTTTTCACTATGGTTTTTAACTCCATTGCAGATGCCCATGTTCCATATATAACAATAAGAGTTAAAAATAGATCCAATCCCTGGTTCAATCATGATATCTCTGATGCTATGCATAAAAAAAATGTGGCATGGAAGAAGGCTAAGAAAACAGCATCAATATCCGATTGGCAGTCTTTTCAGCGACTGAGAAATCTTTGCATTAAGCTTCATACTATGTTAACACTTTATCAAATTGTTATGGGAATCCAGCAAAGTTTTGGAAAATAGTTAAAACTCTAAAGAATAGTTCTTTCGACCCATTACCGCAACAGCAATTATTGGACACTGGCTCAATTACTGGAAAAAATGAAATTATGCAAGCATTTAATTGCCACTTTATTGCAGCTGGCTTTCTATTTGAAAGCATCCAGGTCTATTGGTTAGTAGTGCATCTTTAATAGCTGAAACCTTAACACATATTTTTAATCTTACATTATAAACCGGGATTATCCCAAGAGTATGGAAAGCCGCCCATGTTCTCCCTCTTCATAAGGGTGGCGATACTAGTTATCTTTATAACTATAGGCCAATTTCAAAATTATCCTGTCTGGCAAAAATTTTGGAGTTGCTGGTAAATAAATTTGAGCTTTCTTATCTGAAAGTGAGATCCTAAATAAATTTCAATCTGGATTCAGACCTGGCCACATTACTATTACAGCTACTATGGTTGTAAATGATATTGTCAAAGCTCTTGATGAAAAATCATTTTGTGCTGCTCTTTTAATTGACTTGTCAAAAGCTTTTGATACAATGGATCACTCAATTTTGTTAAGGAAATTGTCTTCTCTGGGTCTGGTGGGTGACACTTGCCTGTGGTTTAAGAATTATCTTAGGGATAGAACCCAGGCCATTGTAATAGATGGTGTGACATCAAATGTCTTAGTTGTGCAAAAGGGAGTTCCTCAAGGTTCAATTTTAGGTCTTTTGTTGTTCACTCCATACAAATGATATTTGTGATACTGTGAGGAACTGTAAATATAATTTCTATGCTGATGATACAGTCATTTATGCTACTGCCCCATCCCATGCTCTAGCACTTATCTCCAGTCTGATTTTACGCTCCTACAAAAATCCCTTATGGATCTTAAGTATTGAATTACAGTAAAACTAAAAATATACTCTTCTCCTCGAAGTCCAGAAATTTACTTTCCAATGATTTTGGAATTGGTACCCTGTATGGTTCTGTTATAGAGCATGTGCCCTCTTACAAATACCCGGGGATTTGGCTGGATGAAAATCTTTCTTCTAAAACACATTACTGAATTGGTGAAGAAGCTAAGATTTAAAATTGGTTTCTTTTACAGAAACAAATCATGCATGTCTTACCATCATAGAGTTGACATTGTAGAAGCTACTTTTATGTCAGTACTTGACTATGGTAATATATATGCATGCTTCAGCCTCAGTGTTGAAGCCTCTTGATGCAGTCTATCATGCTGGCTTGCGGTTTATTACAGGTTCCAAATTTAAAACTCACCATTGTCTCTTGTACACTCATGTGGGCTGGGACTCTTTAATGTCCAGGTGGACCAGACACTGGTTAATGTTTGTTTATAAGGCTTTATTGTACAAACTTCACAGCTATCTTACTGCTAAAATTCATTGCAAAGTTGGTGGTTATCCGACTCGCTCCAGTGATTGGTTGGTCTTGGTGATTCCTCTGGCTCATTCAGAGCTAGGGAAAATTGCCTTTGAATACAATGCTGCTCATTCCTGGAATAAACTTCAAGAGAATCTTAAACTAGATGTCTTGGTTTCTACAAGACAATTCAAAGCAATGCTAAAGGATAATGTTGTTGTAGAATGTAATTGTTATTTGTAAATTGCACCTTTCTTTTTATTATTTTTCTGTTTTTATAGTGCTGTACACAGGGCTCAGCTGTAAAAGAGATCCTGGCTCAGTGAGCCACCACCATGCTTCACAGTGGGGATGGTGTTCTGTTCACTGTAGGCCTTGTTGACCCCTCTCCAAACATAGTGCTTATGGTTCACCATAAAGCTCTATTTTGGTCTTGTCACTCCAAGTTACAGTGTGCCAGAAGCTATGAGGTGTGTTAAGGTGTTGTCAGGCATATTGTAACCGGGATTTTTTGTGGCATTGACTCACTAAAGGCTTCTTTCTGGCAACTCGACAATGCAGCTCATTTTTGTTCAAGTATCGTCGTATTGTGCTCCTTGTAACAACCACAGCTTCTTTTTCCAGAGCAGTCTGTATTTCTCCTGAGGTTACCTGTGGGGTTTTCTTTGTATCCGGAACAATTCTTCTGGCAGTTTTGGCTGAAATCTTTCTTGGTCTACCTGATATTGGCTTGGTATCAAGAGATCCCCGAATTTTCCACTTCTTAATAAGTGATGGAACAGTACTGACTGGCATTTGCAAGGCTTTGAATATCTTTTTATATATCCTTTTCCATCTTTATAAAGTTCCATTGCCTTGTTACGCAGGTCTTTTGACAGTTGTTTTCTGTTCCCCATGGCTCAGTGTCTACCCTGCTCAGTGCATCCAGGTGAGAGTTAACAAACTCATTGACTATTTATACACAGACACTAATTGCAATTTAAAAAGGCAATTAGTGTTGCCGGTTCACCACTTTTCTTTCCTTGGACCACTTTTGATTGGTACTGACCCCTGCAGACCGGGAACACCCCACAAAGGTTGCAATTTTAGAGATGCTCTGACCCAGTCGTCTAGCCATCACAATTTGACCCATGTCAAAGTCGCTCAGATTCTTACGCTTGCCCATTTTTCCTGCTTCTAACACATCAACGTTGAGGACAATGTTCACTTGCTGCCTAATATCCCACCCACTGACAGGTGTCATGATACCGAGATTATCAGTGTTATTCACTTCACCTGTCAGTGGTCATAATGTTATGGCTGATCAGTGTATAACCTTCACCAGATCTATGACTCGACACAATTCTACGGATTCTACAAAGAGTTCCTTTGACTTCACTGATTGGTTCTTACTCCGACCTTCGACAGGTGTGTGTTGCGATGTTAAAGGATACTTCGCGGTTTACTTTTGGGTAACTGAGGTAATGTTATGCCTCCGGCTAGCTAGCCTTAACGTTACTTAACTGTCAATACCGTGCCCTGTTTGTTGTCGTCATGTGAACGCTCCCAACTAAAACGTATGAAATGAAACAGATTCCAGAATCTATAAAAATGTTGAGGGGGAGTACATGTAATTTCAAGGATTAAAACATAACTTTTTATGTGGAAATTTAGTTATAATAAGTTATTATTCAAAATATGATACTAAAAAAGTGAATAATGTATGTTTTTATGGCATGCATGTTTTTTCCCTATCAACAAGTCAAGTTGTTTATTTGTAAGCTCCAAATCCTCTTATTTCACTCAATGGCCTTTGTGCCCTGGCATGTGGCCTTTGTGCCCTAAACATTTTTGTGAAACTGAAGGCCAAATGGCCTTGCCCCTAAAGTGATGAAATTCCAAGCCTCGTCTGAATAATTATCTACATGAGTTAAAAGGTTTCATTTTCAATATTTCATTGGCACACATTTCTAAAGGCGTCTTTTCAGTATGTCATTATGGAGTAGTGTGTGAAGATCAATGGCAAAAATATATGTTTACTCAATTTAAAATGAAGTCTTATTGCACAACAAAATATTGAGAAAGTAAATGGGTCTCAATACTGTCGTAAGGGACTGTAGACACTTCCTCAATCCAACAGGATCAGTACAACTAATGTACAACTAGGATCAGTACAAAAAATTATTTATTCCACTGAAAAACCAAAGATTTTGTACTGGTCTTTAAAAAGACATCTGGGTCTTTACAGGAGAGGAGCTTCCGTTTTGGACTTTGGGGTTGCGATCTCTCCGGTTTCTAAAATGTGTGCTGCCCCATTTTGTAATTTCACTGTGACATAAAAAGCAGACCTCATGTACTGGAGGTCTGCACCCCACCCACAGAACGAGCAGGCAGATGAAATACTGACTTTGGTCAGAGAGGAAGTAGCAAAATCAGTTTTAAATAAGCCCAATGCTTTTTTTCTGCTTAAGTACATCTTGGCCAGTTACCTGCCGGGATAATGTCTCCTCTTGTTGGTTGTAGAAAAAAGCATCTTTTTATTACAGTTTTTCTCATTCGCTTTGGGACATTTCTCAGATCACAACTGAAGTTCTCAAAACTACTTGTCCAAACCTCCACATCATCTAGTAACTTGTGCACATCATAAAAGCAATTTCTCATTCTTTAGAATAAAAATTCCCATGCTTTGGTACATTCATGCAATTGAATATGTACAATTGTCTGCTTTTTCCTAGATTATCAATTGCTTATGTCATGTTGATCAAAATGTATTATACAGGTTCTCTGTTGAATAGTCTTCCCTCCCAAAACCTCTATGCATTATTTCATTGCATAAGTCATTAAATGCAAAATGGTTGAACCAGTTTCTATACTCAGCCCCATAGTCAGATGACCCTCTGGCTGCCATGGATGCAGCATGTGAGGACATCATAGCAGATGCCTGCAGAGGCTGGATAAAACATTACAAAAGATTATTCCCGCGTTTCATTGCAAGGGAAGATATCCGTTGTGATGTGGATGAGAATCTGTGGCCCGACAGACTGGGACTTCAGGAGGTGTAGAAAGACTGCACTGTAATTCCCCATACAGTGTTTCATGTATTGTTCTGCCTGAGGAGTGTTTCCCATCTTGAAGTTTCTAATTTTGCACTTTTCTCATTTTTGCTGTAAAATAGTCTTGTCTTTTTCTTTTCTGTATCGCAGTGACATTGCTCTGTAATTTGTTGACAGATCAACAGAAAAAGCATAAATGTGAATCCTGTCCAATCGGTTGCAATCAGTATCCCACAAACAGTAATGTGTAACGTTGTACTGTTGACATTGTGCAGCCTTGTGCATTTCCAATCATTGTCATCAAAACTGTAGCCATAGTTATCATCAGAAAATACTTAAGGTACATTGTTATATTGACGACATGGCTAAGCATCTTGTTTGTGAACAATGACACAAGGACTTATCATTCTGATGGCACAGATATGTTCACTTACATAAATATTTACTCTTGAGAGATGAACTGAGGATTTTGATCAAGTTCCAGGCTTTTGCAGGTAATCCATTGTGTGGTGCTGTTTGTATTGTTTTGAGAAATGCACTTACTGTTTGTAAACGTTAAGGATGATTCGAGATATGTACCAGAGTGACTGAGAAAAACTGTAAATACAGCTCTTTGGCTATAAAACATTTGTTGAGCTGAATACTGGGAGACTTGTATTTTTAGTGTGAGAGGACCTTTTGGGTCAGTATGTAGCTCACTTTTTAACTCTTGATGAAACCTGCTGCTCAAAAATTTAAACTCTAATGTGTGCAGTCTGAGTTTTAATCAGAGTACTGATCTGTCAGTTTCATTAGCCAATTTCCTGTAATTTCAACCATTTGCTGTTACTCTGTAATATCACTCTCTAGGCATCAGTAGTACTCAGTATACAACATTAAGCTCATCTTGTGTCTTTGCAGGATACAATGGGATGGTGACAGGAGTCGGGTCAGACAGACAGCGGAAGCAAGTCTATCATGGACCTGAGGTTTATTATACATTTCAATGAATGGATGAAGAGTTCAATCTTGATAGAAAGGTAAAGTAGCTACACTAAAACAGCTATAGAGCAGCTAGTCTGGGATATGGGTATCTGTGTAATGGCTACTTCAACTATTTAATCATTGATTGTATTGCTCTGTAATATAATGTATATATGTCTCAACAAAAAATCTGTCGTAACCTATGACAAGTTACAGCAGTTTTATGTGTTTTTGAAAAACATAATCCCTTATTGTAGCTCTACAATAAGGGATTCTGAACTTCTGACTGTTTCTGTAATGAAAGACTGTGGCCTTCACCGTTATGCTGAACATACAGTAAAGAAAAGTCATATTTTGCCATGTCTCATCTTCGCAGAATGAGAATGGGTGTCCCAGGAGGGATCCAATGGTGGTTTGGGGAACGGTCATCATATGTAACCTCTGAGCACTTCTTGACAATATTATGATGCTGACATTATACACATGTACACATAGCCACCCAGCTACGTAGGCATGTTTGCTTGATGCAGTTTGATAGTTCCCCTAGGCCAAGACTTATAAGGGCCACAGTGGTGACAGAAAGTATTTCACTATCTCCACATTTTGTTGATGTATAGTCGATTAAATATATATTTTGCCATCAATCTACACACTTTGTAATGACAAAGCAAAAACAAGTTTTTAGAAAGTGCCAATTTATTGAATATGAAAAACTGAAGTATGTTGTTCCGACTCTTTGCTATGTCACTACAAGTTGAGCTTAGCTGCATCCTTTGTCCTTTGAGCATCCTTGAGATGACTCTAGAACTTGGAATCCACCTGTGGCCAATTCAGTTGATTGGTCTAAAAAAATAGAATGAAGTGGAAAAGTTCATTTTTCCCATAATTCAAATCAAAATGTGATAACTTCACATATTCTAGATTCATTACACAAAGTGAAACATTTCAAGCCATTTCTTGTTTCAGTCTTGATGATTACGGCTTACAGCTCATGGAAATCCAAAATCCAGTATCTCAAAAAATTTTAATAAAAAATGTATAATACAGAAATGTCGACCTGAGAAGAGCTAGTGTCAAGCCACTCCTGAACCAGAGACAACGTCAGAAGTGTCTTACCTGGGCGAAGGAGAAAAAGAACTGGACCATTGCTCAGTGGCCCAAAGTCCTCTTTTGAGATGAAAGTCAATTTTGCATTTCATTTGGAAATCAAGGTCCCAGAGTCTGGAGGAAGAGTGGAGAGGCACAGAATCTAAGTTGCTTGAAGTCCAGTGTGAAGTTTCCGCAGTCAGTGATTATTTGGGGTGCCATGTCATCGGCTGGTGTTGGCCCACTGTGTTTTATCAAGTCCAGATTCAATGCAGCAATCTTCCAGGAGATTTTAGAGCACTTCATACTTCCATCTGCTGACAAGCTTTATGGAGATGCTGATTTCCTTTTCCAGCAGGACTTGGCACCCTGACCAAGTATTGAGTGCGTACATTGACATACTTAGGAAACCTTTGCAGGTGTTTTGAGTTAATTAGCTGATTAGAGCTCTTCTCAGGTCGACATTTCTGTATTGTACATTTTTGCCGGACCGCGTAAGGGGAGCCGGCCAAGAAGAGCTAATGTCTCTTACTGATTGAGTGAGTGACTGACTGACTGACTACCACTTGTTAAATAGCGTAGTGGTTAGAGAAGCGGACTTGTGAACTATAGGTCCTGAGTTTGTATCTCCTCGCAGCCGAAGCGAAGTACGCATTATGAATTATTCCGTATAGACGAAAACTTTCCTGGATAAAACCGTTAGTATCTACATTATAGTAAACCTGAAATAAAACAGTTTACGGTTATATTGCGACTGTTTCTGGTGGATTTTCGAAGTACGTATCCGTGCATGCGTTTTGGGTCAGGATAGACAAACACATTTGCTGGCTTAACATACAGTAGTTACGTTATAGTAAGCCTTAACTGAAACTGTATACAGTTATATTGCGACTGTTTCTGGCATGGAAAAGTTCATCTTCAGTCTCGCTAGCAATTGCTCAATTCTTATGATTATTCCTAGTAAGTTAGTAGATACTAGTAAGCCTATTACTGGCTAATAAGCTGTTAAAACGGCCAGTGGCAAAAGCAATACAGTTCATAGACGCTATGGTGGAGGTAAACTTAATAAGAAACATTAGTCAGTTTAACACAATCCTCAGTGGAGTCCATCGACTGCTGAAACGTTTAATGCCGTGGCGTAGTGGTTAAAGACGGTGCCTCTCATGTGGAAGACCTAAGTTTGAATCTACTGAGAGCAACGACATCCATTAGTTGTTTCTGGTAGATTCCACGATTCTCTCGTCTTTTCACTTGAATGAAAAAGTTAGTTATCGTCACCTTTATTGATAGTTGTTGTATAGATGTCATTTACGAATGAAAGAAAAAAGTATGTTGTTTTACCATGAAAGAACAAAATATGTTCTTATGCCATGAAATAGCTTTGGCAGATTCGCTAGCAATTGCTCAATTCTTATGACTGTTCCAGTAAGTTAGTAGATACCGGTAAAGCTTATTACTGGCTAATACGCTGTTAAAACGGCCAGTGGCAAACGCCATACATAGACACTATTTGTGGTTGAGGTAAACTTAGTAAGAAACGTTAGTCAGTTTAGCTGTATCAATGTCATTCACGAATGGCCAATTAACTATTAAAACAACCAGTGGCAAAAGAGGATTTGTTCAGGATAGAGGCTATACTGACACCCAGCAAATGTAGAGCTCCGTGGTGTAGTGGTTAACGACACAGCCTTTCAATTGCGCGGCCGGGGTTCGAATCTTGTGATGGCAACACTTTCTATTGCGGGACGGCTGAACTAGGCTTGCCTGGTTTCTTGTTTATTCTAATATTTTGACGTACTGTTTATTTTATTTCCATGAGCTATAAGCCATAATCATCAAGATTGAAACAAAAAAGGCTTGAAAAGTTTCTCTTTGTGTAATGAGTCTAGAATATATGAAGGAGTCACTCTTTGATTTGAATTACAGAAAAAATGAACTTTTCCACAATATTAAAATTTTTTGAGATGCACCTGTACATGTTGAAAATGGTTTTCATTGATATGCAGCTACATCACAAAGCAGTGGTGTACACTAATGTGCATTTTCCTAGCCCAACTTTGTTTTTGCAGCTAACATTTCTGTGTTTGAAGGTTACCCCAATGACTTGAAGTTTACAGTGTGGTGGATTCTACTGTGTCTGTCAAGTCACCTGGACTAGGGTAAGGAAAAGGGCTTGATTCAGGGATTTGCTCTTGAATACTCTTATTCATTGTAAATTCTGATATTATTCAATGTTACAATTCAATTCCTAAGTTAACCTCCTAAATGTGTGCAGTTGAAATGTAACTGAATATTCTTTCTTTGTGTATAGTAGCCATGTGAAAGAACCCTGCAATCCACAACGTCACATCCTGGTCACCCATTTCCTGAAGGGGTGAAGTTTCTGATAATACAGGAAAGAGAAGGCATGTCGCACAGGGGACAGACGCAATGAGCATCAAGAATGTCAGTCTCTGCCTCTGAGCCAGAAGACTGTTCTGACAGCTGAATCATTGGCCAGAAACATTTCACATTTTTGTTTTAATGATAAACTGGGACTTGTGATTTAATTAGTCCACTGATCATCCAGACTTTGACTTCAATTCAATCAGTTATGCACAGTTTAGGGTTAAAACACCTAATGTTGGTACGCCCAAGGAGAGGTTGGAAAACTCTTTAGTGTTTTGGACAAATCCAATAGTTCTGTATTTACTGAGCTAAACTAATGCAAATACTTTTATAAACCGGGTGGATCAAATCCTTAATGCTGACTGGCCCAAAGCTATAGTAAATGACACCACATACAACAGGAATGACATCACCTAACTGATTACTGCTCTAATTGCATTGGTAACTAGTTTCTAATAGCATTAAGGCATCTCAGGGGTTTCTGGTATATTGCCAATATACCCCGGCTAAGTGCTTTATTTAAGGCCTTTTGCAATGCATCATGTGTAAGAACAGCTCTTAGCCTTGGTATATTGGCCATAAATATAATTCTATGATGCTAAAGTAAATTCCTTCCTTGAATCCTGAGATTTAGTTGAGCCCTTGAAATTCTGATAGGGCTTTTTATTTATTCATTTTTTAATCTTGATCTAATCCAAAAACATTATGCAATGAGGGTTATGTAGATCTTAGTTGCCAGATGTGTATCAAACCCAAATTGAGCCCAAATACACAATGCATGCTTTATTTACCCACATGCCTGTCAAATTGTTGTCAGTTTATCAAAGAGAATCCGATTTGTAATTGTGTACCAATGTGGTTGTTTTTTTTTTAAGTTTGCATGGTAAAAAAATCTCCTTATTTAATAAGTACATTGGACTTTCAAGTTCCATTAACTTTTCCATTCGATAGACATACTTTGCTGGCTACACGATTCTCTCGTCTTTACACTTGACGAAAAAGCCAGTTATCGTCACCTATATTGATAGATGCTGTATCAGTGTCATTCACAAATGGTTAATTAGCTGTTATAACGCCCAGTGGCAAAAGAGGATTTGTTCAGGATAGACAAAAATGTTAGTTACCGGGAATGTAACTCCGGTAATATGAGTGAAGCGGAGCCCCCTAGAGGTCCTAGTGGTTTATCCCTGCTGCATAAGCGGCCATCACTGAAAATTAATTATGCACATGCGCCAGCCAATCGGGGCACGCCTGCCCCTATAAAGGTACCTATGCCCATAGTACCCCCTCCTGACAATTTCTTCAGCTAGAAAAAGTGGGGGAAGGCAGGGCAACAAGTCTAGGGGGCTCCGCTCCACTCATATAACCAGAGCTACATTCCCGATAACTAATGTTATATGTTGTGGCGCTCCGCCCCTTAGAGGGCTTAGCTCCTAGTGGTTTACAGGAGGAAATGAGCAACCAGGGGAGGCTCCAAGGGGGGATGGCAGAACTGATAGGCTCCAGCCTACCCACGACCCTAGTGAAGGTGGCGTAAGACTTAACCGGGGCTCTAGCCGACGGAGGCAGAACAGGAACCCTCAGCAAAGGCGTGGAAGTCCTGGACCTCAGGTGCGGGAGCATCAACAGCCTTGCTGGCTTCCGCCCAGGATCCATGTGACATCCAAGAGCGCTCCTTGGGAGGAGGGAGAGGAGGGAGGGGCAGCTGGATACGGAGAGCGGCCTGCTCTATCATGCCGGCAAATTCCGCGCAGGGGAGGGGGGCTGAGGGAGGCAGCTGAAGACAGGTCGTTGTCTGTCAGAGTCTGTCAGAGTCTTCCCCAGGGTCTCTGTCAGAGTCGTCATCATTGGAGTCGAGGACGTTGGCAATGTCTATTCCTTCCTCAAAAAAGTTTGCCCTCTCTACACGTGTAGAGAGGGACAGAACAGCACAAAGGGGCAAGCCGGGTGGGTCAGTGAGACCCTCACGTGCGTGTGTCGGACCCAGAAAAGAAACACAAAATTTATGAGTGTCCTCCTCAGGCACCAGACTGGCGCAACGGCAGGCAGCAGCAAAAAACCTCTTCTTAACAATAATCCAATTGAGACGTCAACGTAAAGAATACCGGCGACAAAAATTCTCAGTGATGCAGTGAAAAGCTAGTGACAATCAGCAGTGCTGAAGAAAAAGGGAGGGGGTTCTTTGGGCACAGGTGCCTTTATAGGGGCAGGCGTGCCCCGATTGGCTGATGCACGTGCAAAATGAGTTTTCAGTGACGGCCGCGTACGCAGCAGGATAAACCACTAGGAACTAAGCCCTCTAGGGGGCGGAGCTCCACGACATATAACTTCGCTGGTTACGACCTTCAGTAGCTACGTTATAGGAAGCCTAAAATGAAACTATTTACTGTTATATTGCGACTATTTCTGGTGGATTTTCGAATTATGTCTTAGGATTTGTTCAGGATAGATAAAAACTTTGCTGACTACACGATTCTCTCGTCTTTTCACTTGACGAAAAAGTCAGTTATCGTCACCTATATTGATACAGTAGTTATTGTATCAATGTCATTCACGAATGGCTAATAAGCTGTTAAAACGTCCAGTGGCAAAAGTCATACATTTCATACATGCTATTTGTGGTGGAGGTAAACTTATTAAGAAACGTTACTCAGTTTAACACAATGGTTAATGGTGTCTAACGAAATATTCAAACTTGATGTGATGTTAATGCGTGACAAAATTATATAATGTCAATAGGCGATACCGACACCTGGCATATGTACAGCTCTGTGGCATAGTGGTTAAAGACACAGCCTTTCATGTGGGCGACTCAGGTTTGAATCACGAGGGGGCAACAACGATCTACACTTTCTATTGTGGGCCGCCTGAACTAGGCTTGCCTGTTTTCTTGTTTCTCTGTATGCCTGTAATGTGTTTCTAACAAGGGAAGGGGGTATTGGGTGATGTTCAGCTTTCTTATTATTTGTATTATTTATTTGTATTTCTGTTTTTATGGAAATTCTTTAAGCAAAAAACACCCATTGTATGGTTTGTACAAATTTCCAGTAATACATTTAATGTTGGGTTGGAAAAACTGATCCTTGCATTATTGTGTGTCCAATAAAAAATATTGGGAATTAAGACTTGTGATACTGGCCTAGAACGATGTAATGACCCGCGAAGCCCAGAATGCATTGGGGTGAGGTAACCATCTGTTTTGAGGTGCTCATCTGCTGGGTACTAACTGGCCAAATGAGCTGTCTCCCAGAGAACCAGTCATTTGCAGTCCTTTTGACTGATTTGAAGATGTGCTTACTATAACATGGGATGTGAGACTGAGCAGAATGTTGAATGCATCTGGAAGGGGAACTTAGCAAATGTGCCAATTATTACTAACAATTATTTTGAATATGAATGTGCTGCAGTTGCTTGTAATATATACTAGTTTTTAGACTATGCTTTATGGATATCCATTTCACATTCTGCCCGTGTTGGATCCAAACTCAATTAATCTCGGCACAATAATATAATGATGGTATTGTATATTACAGAACAAATGTAGCATGTTACTATAAAAACACCACCGATTTCACAGGAGGATTGTGTGAATAGTTGCAGTTTTCTCATGCCATCAAAACTCAAGAAGGCCATAGACCTAGCTTGTTTGTACTGATTCAAACAAAGGGCTGTATGGTTTTAACACCATCTTTCAAATTGGTCGCTATACATAATTCAAAACAACAATATTGAAAATAACACCTGTCTACTAAATTTGCATGTTTTGTAGGTGTCACTGGTAAAATGTGCATCAATGTCCATTACATCTATACAGTACATGATCTTTTATTCATCAAATTTTAAACGTTCAGAAAACTTGTTAAAAAATACAGGGGGGCAGTAGCCAGTAACGAGGAGTCTTCTGGCAGTAAATACCTCCAAGCATTTTGCCAGACATAGCTCCAGACCACCAACTACCCTGAGACAAGTATTGCCTACAGATGTCTCTTCGATTGCACAAGCCCCAAGGGGTGCAAAGCTGGACAGAAAGATCTGGTCAGTGACTCAAACCAGCCACATTAAGTAGGGCGAAAAGCCTGACATTACGTGATGCACTCTGTTGGGGACAGCCTGTGGGAAGATAAGCCAGTGGCTCAGCCTCTGTAAAAGCATTGGAGAAAGGGCAAAGTTAAAGACTAAATCAGTATCTCTCACATAGTTTGCCAGATTATACCATAAACATAAAGCTCATGAAAAAGCCCCCAGCTGTTTAGAGATTTGAGGAACAGTAAGGCCTGTTTCTTGTAACCATGATACAGTGCCTTGCGAAAGTATTCGGCCCCCTTGAACTTTACGACCTTTTGCCACATTTCAGGCTTCAAACATAAAGATATAAAACTGTAATTTTTTGTGAAGAATCAACAAGTGGGACACAATTATGAAGTGGAATGAAATTTATTGGATATTTCGAACTTTTTTAACAAATAAAAAACTGAAAAATTGGGCGTGCAAAATTATTCAGCCCCTTTACTTTCAGTGCAGCGAACTCTCTCCAGAAGTTCAGTGAGGATCTCTGAATGATCCAATGTTGACCTAAATGATTAATGATGATAAATAGAATCCACCTGTGTGTAATCAAGTCTCCGTATCAATGCACCTGCTCTGTGATAGTCTCAGAGGTCTGTTTAAAGCGCAGAGAGCATCATGAAGAACAAGGAACACACCAGGCAGGTTCGAGATACTGTTGTGGAGAAGTTTAAAGTCGGATTTGGATACAAAAAGATTTCCCAAGCTTTAAACATCCCAAGGAGCACTGTGCAAGCGATAATATTGAAATGGAAGGAGTATCCGACCACTGCAAATCTACGAAGACCCGGCCGTCCCTCTAAACTTTCAGCTCATACAAGGAGAAGACTGATCAGAGATGCAGCCAAGAGGCCCATGATCACTCTGGATGAACTGCAGAGATCTACAGCTGAGGTGGGAGACTCTGTCCATAGGACAACAATCAGTCGTATACTGCACAAATCTGGCCTTTATGGAAGAGTG
>JACXGI010006518.1:0-41662 GCA_016801175.1 Esox masquinongy
CCCTCTGAGCCTGGGTCCTCTCTAGGTTTCTTCCTAAATTTCGGCCTTCTTAGGGAGTTTTTCCTAGCCACTGAAATTCAACACTACTGTTGTTTGCTCCTTGGGGTTTTAAGGCCGGGTGTTTTGTAAAAGCACTTTGTGACAACTGCTGATGTAAAAAGGGCTTTATAAATAAATTTGATTGATTGATTGATTGGAGGGTGGGACTGATAGTGTGGAATCTATTAGATCTACATGCATCTTGGGGAACGCTGATAAAAACAAAATATGTGTTGTTTTATCTTGTGGTAGCTGTCACAAAGGAGCTCTCTTCTTCATTCCATAACACCTTTTTTTAATGAGGAAGGTTAATATGTAAGAGTTCAATTATTTAAGCCATTATTCACGAGGGGGTGTAGAATATAGACAATGTGCTGAGGGTAAGGGTTGTTCTTAGACAAAGTGCCAGCATACAGCCGTTCAATGTGATATATTTAGGTATATGTTGTATGTACTATATGTAACACCTAGCCCAGAGGTGCCTTTATGGTAAACAAGTTCGCAAAGCAATTAAAACACAACCAATCTGTAAACACAACAAGTCAGTGGATTACGGCCTGATATACCACAGATTTATATGTACTTTCTTTTTATGTTTTAGTTCCTGTTTTGACCCCCCGAAAATTGTCCATTGCCTTGACGGCATCTAATTCGGATCCTGATTCAAATATAAATAACGACTAGGTGCTGTTATCATAGACTGTGTATGTTCACCCGCTGGGGCAGAGTCTCTTCATGGTCACTCTGAGGCTGGAGAAATCTGGTCGGTCGCTTGGTCTCTCGCTCCAGCATGCACCCAGAAGGGCCTCCAGCCCCTCTGGACACTCTGCCCCGTCCGTGTAGGGTCTGAGAGGAGTGTCACTGACGCTGCAGCCTGCCTTCACCCGCTCCACGATATCTGATGAGAGTAAGGGTGGTGGAAGGGATTAAGGGGAGTTATGTGATCGCGTAGATTTGGACAAGAAGGGAGAGAGTAACAGAGGGGGAGAGAGAGAGAGGAACCATGACAAGTTTGTTCAGAGGGTTCTACGCTGTAAGGTGGCTGTAAGGACGAATGCCTCGCAACAGTGACCACTTACTGTGTAGCACACGCAATCGCGCGTACGCGAACACAGTGCGACCGCTTGCGCGCGCACACACACACGCAGACCGTAAGTGTGGCGTACCGTTTGCATTCAGCGTGCTGTTGGGGATGTAGAAAGGTCCCCGGCGGTACACAACCTCCTGAACGATGACGCCAAAACTGTAGACGTCCCCTTTCTGCGTGCCAGCCGGTGGCATGCTGTCCCTCAGCAGCTCCGGGGCCCTCCACAGCAAGGCTAAGAGTAGGACAGGGAGACAGGTAAGCGGGGGGGGGTGGCATAGTGGGGAGAAATGTGAATCCAGCTCAGTGTATGTATGTAATGTATGGAAAGGTCTGTACGACCGCATAGTTGTAATCCCTTTTAACTGCTTCTCTTTGGCTCTCAACCTGCCCTCCCCTAACTCTCTCACTCCCTCTCTTGCCATATAATGGTGAGATTATCAGAAAATACAAGTTGCGTGATTTCCTACTCCTGATTCTGATTTGTGACCGTACTGCTTACATGTCCAGCGATCTTTGGACCCACACCTGCCCTCATCGTCTTGGCCAGGGGGTCTTCTGAGGGGACTTAGACCGTAGTCGGTCACCTTGAGGACAAAGCGACTGTCCACCACGCAGTTAGATGACGACAGGTGACCATGGGAACGCAGAGGACTTCGGTGCAAGTAGTCCATCCCCTAAAGAGGACGCACACAGACGGATACATGCACAGGTTAACCACCACATGGTATCACTATACTTGTACTTGTGGATCAACACTTCAATACAATTCCCAAAAATTGATTTGACCTAACCCTTATTCCAATAGTCTGAATCCTAACCCTAAATCTAAACCTTAACTCCTAAAACTAACCCTAGCCTTAACCTGACTAAAATAGCCTTTGTTGGTTTGTAAGGACTGGTCGAATTTCCTCTGCCCACAGGTCTTAGAGTGGAGAGAAATGTACCTTGACAATGTCCAACATCAGGGAGTACTTGAAGCTCCAATCGAGCTTAATGGAACTGTTCTTCAAAATGTCCTGTTTGGGAGTTGCAGTAGAGTGTATTGCTCTTGCGATGTATTGAAGAAGCAGTGAAAGGAGATTCATGAGCGTACAGAGAAGGGGGTGTGTTACCTGCAGGCTCCCTTTAGGACAATACTCTGTCAGCAGGAAAAGATTTGGAGGTTCCAGACAAGCACCGATGAAGCTGCAGATGTTTGGGTGGTTCAAACCTCTACACTGCACACACATACTCGGAGAAGATTAGAGAAAAAGAGAAAGAAAGACAACCAAGAGAACTACAGAGATGGAGAGAAGGAGAGAGGGGACATTTACATTTTTTTGTCTGTAATGTTTCCTTGACCTTTGTTTTTTTTGTTTGAATGTTATCTTTCCTATTATCCACCTGTTTTGACAATTGAAACAATTGCGTCCCGTGCAAATACAGCCCTAAAACTTGAAATTGAGTTGAGGGAGAGACAGACAGAGTGTGTGTGTGCGTGCGCATCCTTGTGTGTGTGAGCAAGAGACGGAAGGAGAGGCATGGAGATGGGGGAGAGATAGGTTGTTGAGAAAACCATAAACATCTAAAACAGATATTAGAAAATGATGATGAAACTTACTGCATCATTATTCATAAATATGCAAATTAATCTTCCACTCTCTAATCACACACAGTAGCAGACACAAACACCCACCCACAGCCAGGACCTCAACACAAACACATTTCTACAGCGAGGCACTCACCTTTTTCAGTTCAGCAAGCAACTTTCTGTTCAGACAGACACTCTTCACATTCAACAACCGCACTGAACAGATGTTCTCCTGAAAGAAAACGGAAAGAGACAGAGCCAAAATGGTTGACTAAAAATAACAAATATATAATGGCACAGCCTGGCTTGAAATCAATATGAATCATTCAATTAGATTTAATTTCACAGGACCAGATGTCAGTGTTTGGAGGGAACATCATGCTAAGTAACTCTGTGTTATTTTCAGAAAGTCTCCAAGGGTAGATATTCCACTTCTGAGGTTTGGTGGGAATTGAATTTAACTGTGGCCAGCAGTTTGTAGCCAGGACAATCTCTTGGCCTCACTCACACAATCCTATCTCTCTACTCTCTCTCACCTCCAAGTCAGTTGTAGGAAAAACTCAAGGCCCTGAATGCCACTTCATAAAAGTGTTCACACCCAAATGTACGGTTTTATTTCTGGGAGGTGCAGCTTAAACCAATGACTGCTTGGTTTAGTAACAACATGGAGACATGCTAGCTTAGCATAGAGAAGTAGACATGTCACCAAGGGTTATCAAGATTGCCTTTTATGGATATGACTGTAAAGTCAATGAATGAATGAATGAATGAATGGAATGCAATCATTATGAAATTTGGCAAGACATACAGAAAATATTAGTCCCACCCAGGTCAATGTCAATCATGTCTACTATCGGTTTAATTGGAGCCTCCCCCCATTCTAGAAAATGGTCAGAACAGGGTCTTATGTATGTACATCATCTACTCAAAGAAGGCACCATAGAGTCATTTGAGCAAATAAGAGAGGAGTTCAGCCTTCCCAGAACAGACTTCATCAGGAACCTGCAGATAAGGGGCTTCCTGACCAAGCACATGGAATGACGTTCTATTCCCCAACTGCATTAGAAAAGTTCTTTACAAACTTACAACTAGGCACCTTGGGTGCAAAGATCACATTGTATTTATCAGACTTTGCAGTCCAGGGACTCAAATAGCTCCTTCCACGTTGAAAGGAAGTGAGAAGCTGGAAATATTAACAGACTGGGGAGGAAATCTACGTTGTGGCCCACTGAGTTACCTGCTCAAACTCATGGAAAACATTTAAATGGAAGATGGTTAGTAGATACGTCAGAACGCCACATATACAAGCAAAATGGATCTGTCACTGCCTACTGTAGTAACTGCTGGGGGAACTACGGGGAGCAAGTTAGAAATGTGCATACATTTCAGTCATTCCCAAAGTTGAGCGTTTATTGGGGTGATATTTATGATGCTCTAAATGAGGAATATATTTTAGAAATCAAATAACAACCCTTAGTCACTCTACTGGGGGTAATTCCAGAGAGCATAGATGGAAGTGGCCAAAACTACTTTCCCAGATTCTTGCAGGTAAACTTTGTTTACAGTAATGAAATGTACTTCCATTTGTTGATCGGATGGCATAACCAGGAATAAAACTGAATTCATGTTTTTATGTAATCACAAAATGTTGGAAAATAAATATTGACAGAGTTGGAAAATAAAAAATGGAAAATAAATATTGACTTACAAAATAAATATGTGTTTACCAATCCAAAATTGAGAGTTAAAACTCAAGCCCCCTTAATAAAAAGTCATAAAAGTGTTATTAACATTAACGACAAGCAATCAATTCTCTCTTGGAAAAATTTGAGGCCTCAGGAAACAAGTAAAATGACAATAACGGCTAACAATTTAAATGTAATTTCTCACTTTATAGATGGCCGTTCGGTGGGTGGAAGGTTTGTCCTTCGTATTTTCTAGGCCGGACTCCAGAGAAGCATGGATGGACTGGGAGTTGAGGTACGGTACCTAGTAAACGCACAACAATCTACTTTATAATCAATTTTATATGAGGCAGAAAGAAGGAGAGAGAGAGGGAGAGTTGTGGAAGGTCGTTGGGTAAAGGTATGGTTCCTAGTAAACATAAAGCAATCTACTGTACAGTAAAATGTTCAATATGAGCCACAAATGCCACTTCAATTTAATGGAAATGTGAATATATTATTTGATCCATGCCAATGAAGTAAATACATATTTTTTATTGTTGGTAGTGACTTTCGTTACTCAGTGAACAAGGCAATGAAAGGCATGGTGTATGAGAGGAGTAGGTTTGAACGTTTTTTAGCAATTTACCATCGCCAAAGCAACATACGGCTGTGGAAAAGGGAAAATGTATATCTATTAAATAGCAATCTTAAAAGCATTACATTTCTATTGTCATGCCCGCAAAATCCTCGCAACAGTTATAAATAGCTCAGTGTGTTTGTGGAGTATAAATCAATAACGTTTTACATCGTATAGGGCTTGCGGAATGAAGTGACAAAATTCACAAAGTTGTCTGTAGCGTACTTAACCGTATCTTTTTCCTGAAATCACATACTGTAAGGAATACAATACGAAGTTGACTTTCATAGCCAACTTCATATGCATGTCTTTTTTTCTGAAATTACCAGACTGTCTTTGGAACACAAAAGTGTTTCAGTTTTTGCAGTGCAATGCAAACACCTATCAGAAAGGAATCTGAGGAAAGCTGTTCCTGTAAAAATGGTCAACCTTTCAGATTGAACACCACTCATGCCAAAATAGAAGTGGTCAGAAATGGGCCTAAATGAAAAATTGTTCTTTGAGTTTGAACATACCTCCCAAAATTAGGAACGACATTCCAAAACAAATGTTCTAATCATTTATTTTAGGACTTTCTATTTAGCCATGTTAGTGATTTTCATTCCATTTCTATTGAACATAGCGGTAAGGGCAAATGTCAACTTGATTATGAATAATTTTCCAAAATATTTCAATATGCCATTGATCCTACATTGATACATTGATCCTAAAAAGCTAAATCCAACTCCAAATAAAAAAAATGTCATCTGAAAAGAATTCTATATGTTAGTTTAAGAAGGTAAATACATATCTCGGCTTAGACGCAACACTGCGTCTAAGCACTGCAGGGAAACGTAGAAGATGTTGACAATTGTACGCAGTGGCGTCAGACCGGGGGAAAAGGTGTACTAAGTATATAGGGCACTAACGTGTAGAGGGGCCCTCGAAAATGTTTGAATCTTGAATAAAGAGGGGAGGGGCCCTCAGAGGCCGCCTATATACAGGGCCCAGCATTTTGTGCTACACCTCTGATTGTAGGAAAGAAATGCTTTGGGCTTTCAAAGCAACATGATATGCATCCCATATGGCACACAATTCCCGACATGTTGCGCCACTGATTACCGGGGCCCATAGATTTCCTGTCAGAATAATTGTGATATATAGGGAATATGTTGCAATTAAAGACGCAACCACCCTCTCACCTTTTCTGTAGAGGTTGAGCTGTGATCCATCATGGTGACATCACCTGGGCTGAGCCTCCACAGTATCACAGACACCTTCTTCTGGATGATGTGCTTCCTGTGTCACAAGAACAGTTCTTCCTGGGTCAATATTGCTGTGAGGACCTACTGCACTCAGCTTGTACCGAACACTGGATTGGCAATGACATCAAAGCCTGTTTCTCCAGAGTAGATATATTCTGTTGTATCTATCCTCAAGCAATCCAAGGGACAGCAAAGCATTTTCATTTAAATTCTGGTGTAATATTGATGCTGTTTCATGAAATCCTCATATCTCCAAAACAGACCATTTCCCAAGAACTAACAAACAATTACGAATTTTTCAGAAACTATTCAAAGTTATGTTTTTAGTATTAGTAAAAATCTGGGAAAAAAGGAAATAAATCGAGTTGCAAACCTTTCATCAGAGAGCAACAAAATGTAGCTGCCGGAATTTCAGTTTCTTCACACATGCATGTGCTTGTGAATGGGCCAGAACAAAAGGTGTGAAATCTGTCTCAGGCAGTGTACTTAAATTACATGTAGGAGAACACAGTTTTGTTTCTGGTTAAATGCGGTTATTGAGGAAATTCCCATACCTGTTATAAAACTAATCACCTATATTATGCTGGACTTATAATGTCAAACCAAGCTTGATCTATTAACAATATCAAGTTGCATGTCTTTCTTTTTCTTTTAGCAAAATAACTCCCTAGTGAAATTTTACTTTAACAAGGATATATTCATCCATTTCCTACCATTTTATTGATTTGTCCTATATTCGTATTTGTGACAAACCTTTAATTGGATAAAAAACAATGATGTCCTCTACCTGAGGAGTTTGAGCTGGCTAACTGTGCAGTCTATAGAAGGATCAGCTAGCCATTCAAAAATGATTAAACACATTAATCATTTTTGTGATTACAACCACATTATTTTGTTGTCCCTAACCCTCCTACAGAGAAATGCTGCTTTTTAAAGGATGTTGTAAGGAAATATATTTCACTCACATTGAAAATGTAAATAAATATAAGTCGTATTTCATAGAAAATTTTGAAATACTGGGCAGTCACTCTTGTAAAACTGGTGGGCATATACACATATTCTTCATGTCAACATCCGAGTTCACTCTGCAGGCAATCTTTCTGCGGGTCAATCCCTCGTTTAGTCATTGACTAGCGATGAAGACACCATTCATATTAATTCATAAATGTTCCCACTGGAAAGGATTATTTAAAAGTGTTCATTTGGATGGGAAAAGTCAATTTCCCCCTTGAAAGGGTCACATAAGCCTTGAGTCTGAGACCTCTCCACTAATGACTGGTGTCTCGCTCTCTCACCATCACACACACACACACACACACACACACACACACACACACACACACACACACACACACACACACGCACTCACTCTGAGTTAAGAACTAAGAAAAGATACAGAACGAGGTAGAGATTTCTTATTCATTGTTCATTTATATCCATTGTGCTAAAAATAATATAAAATGTATTGTCATCTGCCTGCTTTACCCAATAATGTAAAACAAAATGAGATAATCCCCACGTTGGTGGCAAAACCTGCTTAATTACAAATTGGACGAGGATGAGCGAGACACAGGGAAGAAGGGAAAGAGAGAAAAAAATAGAGTGAGTACGATAGAGTTCTAATTTGTTAAAAACACTAGAGCTTTGTTAAAAGCATTAGGGACTATCCACAGTTTGTGTGTTTGTGTACACGTGCATATACCTGTAGAGAAGACAAACGATCAGTGTCCCAGTGGCCAGGAGAACAGCGTTGGTCCCTACAGCAACTGCAAACCTTCTTTCTGTAACACACATAGGCTATCATGAGCTTTGATAACTGGTTTACAATCAGAAATGGTGAGGACAGAAGTACGTACAACCCCAGTTGCAAACAAACTGTAACACCTGGGCATGGCCAGGGTGTTTAGGTTCTAGTCATTCTGTTTCTATGTTCAGTTAATCATCCCTTGTGCTCATTAATTTCACCTGTCTTCAGTCTTCCTATTTTGTCTCCCGAGTTCCCTGCCCCTTTGTCAGTCATTGTTTTTAATGTACAGTACCTGTCTAGACCTATCAAGCCTTTTTGTGTTTCAGTAAATCTTTGGAATTAAAAGTCTTATCATTGTTACTCTGTGTTTGTGTCCTGCCTCATCCCTGCAATGTGACACAAACCTTATATTTGTCTATTGCTTTGACTGTTGTACTACTTTCTCTATGATAAATTACTTAAATGAAAAAGGAAAATTAATTTGCTTATCTCAGTATATAATCTTGAATATGCTGTTGTTTTCATGAACCAATGTCCAACAAAAACGATTTGTAATTTGTATTCTTGCATCTCTCCCACATTAATTCCTTCTTAACATCAATAAACACAAATTATGAAGGCCAAACATCAATAAGTTCCATGCATTTTTCACTGGGCCATCTGTGTGAGCTCTTGTCAGCCAAAGAAAGCTGGAAGCAACGGTAAAGAAAACATTTTCGGGCTGCATATGACATTTTTCCAGATCGAATTTCGTCTAGAAAACGATGATAACTAAGAATACAGTCCTTGTTATTTTTCAAATGCCTCCCTCTTACTTATATAGCGAACTACTTTGACACCCAAATCCCTATGTGATGTGCAGTAAATACCACTGCGTAGGGAATAAAGTGTCATTTGGGTCTCATCCTGTGATACACAACCCTGGCTGTGCCATTATGAAGTGGCTAGAGGTCTTCCTGGGTTGCTCTGGGGACATTAATAAAACGGTATTAAAAGAAATCCATATTTCAGTAGAAAATAAAGATTTCCTTTTTGGTCCAGCAGGCACAGGTGAATAATTCAGTGGGTGTGCAACTGTTTTTGGGAGTCCGTTCTCGTTCTCCATTGTTCTCTGTTTCTGTCTCCTTTCTCTCAGCCCTTCCCTCTTTGTGTTCATCTCAGGGGATCACATGTCAGTACTGGGCTGGATAGCGTTGAGTAACCTACGGAGTAGCTGAAGCACTCAAGTACATTCCAAGCATCTCAAACCCTGTGCTCAACGTGCATTTTTTGTTCTAAGTTTGCCCAGATTCTTCAACGTGTGGTCAAATGAAAGACACCCTGCGATCAAATTTTAATCAGATCATATGCGTGTATACAGACAAGACAAAATCTGCATGAAGCATTGGAGGCAGGTAAAAACGGGGTCAGAAAGCAGTGATACGGAACCTACACCAACAGAAAACTCTGCTGTAGCGGATACATGATGCTCTGTCGCCCCCTGCTGGCATTGTCATTGTCTGCACATGCTGACTGTATTTGCCAGGAGGCCATTTATCATGATGGTCAGACACAAAAATAATAAATAAAATGACTTACATCAGTCCATTTCGGCCTTAAAGATGATATTTATGGATTTCTAATTTGACAGGAACGAGTGTACATCCATGCAAATCTGTAACCAGGCTTACTCACAGCAAGGCAGGGTTAGGCTATTTCAGTGTTTGTGGTCCGAAACACTGTGTTTTGTCTTTCCCTGGTGGTTAATTACATTTCCCTGGTGTCCCAGACCTGAATCAGTTAGAAGGTGATGAAGATGGAGAGGGAAAAAATTGTATACCAAATATTTTTCTTTGTTTTTTTTGCAGGTAGGGGTTAAGGTGTTTGATGCCCAGAAATTATAATAACCATAGGCTAATCAAATACAGCATATTAACAGTATGTATCTAAAGGTGTTTGCACTCTGCCTACAAGTGATTCAAATTTGATTTAACTCACCATTGCAGGTTCTGTTAGAAACTGTCATTGCCCAGTTTGAACATTTCCAGATCATACAGAACATGACCACCTTTGTTACAATAAGGAGAATGGAGATAATTTCTAGACAGGGTTGTGCATCATCACAAGCAAAGAAATTAACAGGCATGGCTCTGATTTATGTATGGAAACAGTATATGCACATGTTGCTTCCAACAGTTTGATAAATATCAAGTGTTTGTTATGAAACATCCCACAATCCTACAATATGTCAGAATTCAGTGATACATGGCTAATAAATGAGGCCTGTGGTGCAAACAGACGACAATGGCGGCAGCATGAATGTTTTTCATCCGGTAAATAAATTAACAAATCAAGTAAATGTATTTTGATAAATTAATGAAATTTGAAAATATGTTCTGACTAAATAAATGTTACCATTACAGTATAACAAGAGATGAAAGCATCAGCAGAAAGCAACATTTCACCATCCACTGCAATTTTGCTAAACAGCTCTGATACTAACTTGTCAGCTACAAACTTAAAAAAAAAAAAAAAAAAAAATGTCATGCGCGTTGCACAGAGAATCGAGTAGTAGCCTTTCAGTTGGTCACTTCGGTGCCACTGTAGGCAACACACTGAGCATGCTCATTAGTGAAGACAAATGCAATCACGCCCCACTTCCCATGACATAATTACCAAGCATAAACACTCTTCTGCTTGAGGCGTTCAATTCCGCCATTGGAAAATCTGATGTCTGCTTTTGTGTTTTTCTAGTTAATACTTTTTTTTCCATGCCTTTCTTGGCGCACCTTGCTATCCGAAACTCTGCAGTTCAACTGCCCATTTTGGATTACATTCCCTGCGATTGTTGTTTTTTGTAGTTTGTCACTGTGAGGTTGCATTTTGCCATCCTTTGTTGTCTTGACGGCGCTCTATGTCTTTCTCTGCTCTGTGTGGCCGCATTCACCGCTTACTGGAATCTGCCTTGTGTAAAATGATCCCCTTGGACAGTGTTTGTTTGTTCGGCTTAGAATGTGTGTTCTGGGCCATTTCTGTTTGTGCGATTCTTATCTCATCTCACTCATTTTGGTGGATCATTTTTCGGTGTAGTCCTTCATGGCTTCTTCTACTGGAATTGGCACTGGCACCTGCACCTGCTCTCGGTGCCGGTGCAGGCTTTCTCCAATGTGGGTGTGGTGTCGGTGACTGTCTCCTTTGAGCCCTGGAGGAACGAGACGAGATGGAGTGATAGCTTGTTTAGCAACCGCTCCCATGTTAGGGGTTGGTGGGGTCATCTGTCCCGAGTTCTGCTGTTGTCTGCTGTTGCATGAACGCGTCAGTATGTGTTCACATCTGCGGAAGCACTCGGTTTGTGCTGTGCCCCAGATGAGGCTCTCTGTGGTTGGTTCAACCACAGAATGGTGGGATGTTAAATGTCCTGCTCCGGATTACGCTGTTCGCATATGGCAAACTGCTCACCATACCTTTCCTACAAGGGTTTCTCCGGCACACCTATTGGTTTACCTAAGTCAATTTGGAGGACGTTTTGCTCCATGTGGCAATCCACCTGCCCACACAGGAAGAATCTCTGGCTGAGTTTGTGGCAGTAGCCCATGAATTAGTGGTCCACCCGTTTTGCCTATCCCCGTCTTCCTGACCCTTCCCCAATGAGGTAGGGAGGTATTTCACTACACTGGGACAAAGAGATCTGAGTGATGGCTTGTTTTTTATGGGGCAATTGGCTGATAGTACTAGAGTCATGCCAGGGGATGCCATTTCACACTGTTATATTCAGAGTTAATCTGTGGAAAGAATGGCCTGACTCCAACCCAACACGTTTGTTTTTTGGGGCTCGAATTGAATTCGGTTCCCAAATTCGCATTAAGCTCCTGTTACAGGCGGGATACTTTTGCCATTCTCTTCTTCGATTCCGTCTTGGAGAGCATGTGTCTTGCGCCGCTGGCCGGTCACCCCTCTTCATCGGTTATTTTTATCCGCCCCCATCGTCCCCGGCTGAATTTACAATGCTAAATCAGGTAGGATTTCACGTCGCAACTTTGTATGCCTCCCTTATGCCTCCTCACAAATTTGTAAAGCCTACCAATCTTTGGTGTCTTGGGCTGCGCTTTCCGGGCTATGACAGTCCTTCTGTCGCAGAAGCCATTTCTATGGCTCTTTGTAGTTTTTTCTGTGGCTGAGATTTGCACACCTGCCATGTTATCATCTCCATGCACCTTGGTCCCGTTCCGCCACCTGGCCTGGCAACGTTGGTGCTTTTGGTTTGGTGGCTTGGCAGACTCGCCCGTCAAGGGCTGTTGTTTCTTTGCCCCATTTTTTGGGGTGAGTTGCCTCAGTCCCTCACGTCAGAGTTTATATGTCCCCAAAATGGCGTTGAAGTGACCAACCGAAAGAGAACCTTTGGATATGAATATAACCTTTGTTCCCTGAAGTAGGGAAGGAGGTGCCTCTCCTTTTGGGACCCACCCACCCAAGTCGCAGTGACGAGCGGAAATCGGTTAGTGTGGGTGTTAGCTGGGGAGCTCCCGGCTGCTTCGCACCTGCAGGGCCTTATCAGGTGACACAGTATTTGTCATCACCAATGTGCAGTGGTGATGCATTCCCCATATTTTCCCCTCATTCCCTCCCTCTGGGAATGAAGGGAAAATTCATAGCCAAGAGATTTAGAGGTCTATTGGTGTAGTAAACACTCAATACCGATATTGGTGCAGAGCTCGTTTTTGAAGCCACAATCTGGTGTGTCTTTCGGTGGCATCTTTCTTCCTCCTGGCCAGCAGATCTGAACCCCCTTCACAGGCTCATAAGCCTTATTTGTACCAAAGTAGTTGGCAATAACCTGTCATGGGAGAAGATACCATTACTATATATAATATGATCATGTAACCAATTTTGGCACATTTAAGGAAGTTTGTATGTCTTCATAAATCATATTCAGTCCACTACCAGAGTCATGAGTGTTAATATGGGTGTTTCACTGTTGGACGGGCTGTGATACATGCAAAGCATTTGGATGTGAACTCTGAGTGGGTGCGTGTGGTGGGGGGTGTAGAATTGAAGATAAATACAAAACAGAGAAAGAGAAGAGAGGGAAAGGTGCAAATGAAGATGGGGGGGGTTGGGGGATAGAACAGAGGGATTGAAAGAACATAGAGAGTTCAGAGACACAATAATATAAAGCAGGGGTTAGAACTTGTTTAAGGAACAGAAATGGAACCTGGAAAATAACTAAGATTTTCATATAACAGAAACGAAACCAGGAACAAGTGATATTTTGAGCGATTATTTGAAAAGCATGGGAAGTGGATAATAACTTTCTTTTAATTTCCACAATTTAAAGTGTGTAGCATCCTGCCTCTAAAGTTAACGAGACTACATTTAAACAATAACACTCCTCCTCACTTACAAAAGAGACCCGAATATTGTTTCTAGTGCAGAGAGGTTTAGGATGAGAGGAAGTATCTAATGTTAGTAGATTACAAGTCAATGCAAGTTAAGAGACAAAAACATTATAAGAAAATAGAGTGCGAGTGACAGAGAAAAAGAGCAGTGGAGTGATAGTGTACTAGCGTCTGACTTTGAACTCTCCGTCTTGGAGGTGTTTCATCATATAGGCCGACTCCCTGTCTCCGCAGCTGTCCATGGTAACGTCACCCTGGATACCTAAGAGATACAGTCCAGAAACCCACACTAAATGAGTGATCTTTTATTTCCAAGTCAATTGGAATACCCATATTTCATGTGTCATAAATCTTTAATAGAGTCACATGCTGTTAATCTCACTGTAAGTCAATGGAGATGACTTTTTGGACAATTTTCTTTTGGAAAAAAAGGTATTCCAACCTCAGTGGAACTGCTCCAAAAATGAACATTGAAAAGTAGCTGGATAACAGCATGCTTTTCTGGTGGCTCTAACTGTCACTACTTAATGAATGAGTAAGAATGAGACATTAAAAAAAATTGAAATTTCGAAAAGGGGAAAGCTTTTTTTTTCATAATCTTCCAGAACAAAAATAACGAAAAAAATCAAATCACATTATAGGTAAAAAATTATGAATTCAGTCTGAAACCCAACAAAATGTTTTTGTTAGAGTACTACACTGCATTATCAGCCCATGCTCTACCAGGGTTTGTCTTCTGCAGTTGCTGTGTTGGTGCGTTGTCCTTCCAACCATGTGTCGGCAGGTTTGCTTAGGATTCAAACCTCAAAGAGTTTGATTTAAAGTCAAGAGGTAGTTCTGCAAAATTGTCATTTGTACTGCATACAAGGTAAAGTATCAGATTTTTCATGTAAGATATTTTTCCATTCCATTACTGCTTGGAGGATTTTTTTAATTAAATGAAAGCAAGCCTTTCTTATATACTGATACTCTGGTTTGATCAACAGGATCCTTCAGCCTTCTAGTAATGTTCTGCTTGCCTTAAGTCTAGTTTAGAAATACATGGCATTGAGATTATCTTTTATTTCATAACATAATTATAATTTCTTGGTTCAAATCTTGAACGCTGATTTATTGGTTGACTGATTGATTGCATTACAACACTGCGAGGGACTGTATCTAGGCACTCTTCACACCTTAGAACCGCTCTTTAGATGTGGTGTATTGGCTATATACCACACCACTCATGCCTTATTGCTTAATTATGCCAAAGCATTAAAGGTAATGTAATAGTACACAATAGGGGCAACAAAAATAACATAGTATTATTTTAATTACACAGCTGATTCTTTAGAGGGAAACTAAAAACCAGAAACCCATTTTAGCCAATGGGGAGTAAACTGGAAAGTTTTCCAGACCTCTAAGTCCTTGACTGTCACATTCAGTGGCTTGGAGAGAGAGTGGAATGCAGTGAGGTAAACTGCTCCCAGTTTTGCGCCAGCAGAGCGTCTGAGCTGTTGCTCCCCTAGACATTCACTCTAAAAACATCAATGAAAAAAATGTTTGGGGGGGGGCTGAAAAAACAATGTTGACACATCATTTTTCTGTGACTTTAATTTAGGAAAAGTACTATGTTAGGCTAGTGCCAATGAAGTAGTTTATCTAATTCCGGTAACCTTTTTTGGCACCATATATACTGAGAGTCTCATTCATTTCAAATGTGAACATGTTAAGTTAGTGGAATCTTGAAAATAAAGGTGGCTAGTATTATTTTTTTTTTTAAGAAAGTCATTTTTATGCTTTATTTGCCAGAAGAAACACGGGAGAGTTTATGTTCAAAAGATTCAAACTCATACTGCAGTGTGGTCATCCACCCAAGTGGAAATGACTTGGGATACAGTGGATATAAAAAGTCTACAAACCCCTGTTAAAATGCCAGGTTTTTGTGATGTAAAAGAATGAGACAAAGATAAATCACGACAGAACTTTTTTCACTTTTAATGTGACCTATAATGTGAACAATTCAATTGAAAAACAAACTGAAATCTTCGAGGGGGAAAAATGAAAAATAAAAACCTTACAATAACCTGGTCCAAAAGTGTGCAACACTGTGGCTGTGTTCAGAATTAACCAACCACATTCAAACTCAAGTTAAATAGAAGTCATTACATGACATTACATGACTGGCGAATAGCTTGAGCCAGAGGCTCTAGAGAGAGGACAAATAGTGCAGGACTCAAGGGGCAGCCTTGACGGGAAGATCTAGAAACCGGAAACAAAGAGGAGGAGGTGCGTCCGGTTAAGACTCGGGCTGAGGGGTTAGAATACATAACTTTAATCATACCAATGAAAGTGTTACCAAAGCCCATCACCTCTAAGACTGACCATAGAAACAACCACTCAAGCCTATCAAAGGCTTTCATTGCGTCAAGAGAGAGAAGTGACATTGGGGTCTTATTGTCTTCTGCCGCATCAACAATGTGGAGAAGGCGTCTAACATTATCTGCTGCCTGTCTCGTTTTTATGAATCATGGTCAGAGTTCACTAATCTTGACATATAGGACTCCTAGGGCTAGGAGTTTCGTAAGGATTTTTAAATCAGAGTTAAGCAGGCTCAGAGGTTGACAGCTAGAGCACTCTGTAAGATCCTTATCTTTTTTCAAGAGTAAGGAGATCAAGGCGGTGTTAACATCCCTTGAAAATTCGCCCTTCTCAATAGAGAAGTTAATCATGCCAAGAAGGAATGGGCCCAGTTGTTCCCAAAAAGTTGCATACAATTCCGGGGGGATCCCATCAAAGCCCGGTGATTTTCCCTTTTGCATATTCTGTACCGCCAATCTTAGTTCCTCTAGAGTGATCAATTTGTCTAAGTTAGCTGATTCCTCTGCTGATAATTGAGGCAAGTCAAGCTATTCAACCAGTTGTCACAGTGGGTTTTATCCAAAGTAACCTCTGAGTCATACAAATTGGAATAAAATATCTGGAAGGATTTATTTATTTCAACAGGGTCAGTTCTAATATTACCATCTGAAGATTTAATAGTGGGAATATCTGCAAAATGGTCACAGGACCTTATTCTCATGGCAAGTAGTTGACTAGGTCTAGCACCCTGGAAGTACAGCGCTGTCTCGTTCTATGAATTAGAAATTCAGATTTCTGTTTCAGAATGTTGTTTATTTCCTTCTTGACTAGTGATCGTTCTAAAGCAATTTGGTCAGTAAAATTTGTTTGCAACAACTAAAATCTAACCTGGTGAACTCAGCTTCAAGGTTTTGTAGTTTAGGTGATCTAGCTTTGCGCGCACTGGAGCAGAATAGTATGGTATTGCTCCTAATAAAAGCTTTTATCGCGTCCCACAATATCCTGGGGTCTTCTACAGAGCCAACATTAATGTCTGCAAATATCTGGAATTCTGCTATAAACTGAGTGATGTAGGAATCATTTTTCAGTAAAGAAGTATTAAAGCGCCATCTAGCAGCACGTTGAGACAGACGGTCTAGGGTGGTGACGCAGAGGACCCCTTTATGGTCAGACAATGCCATTGGAAGTAACACCGCTTTATCAATTGAATGAAACAATTGAGGGGATGCAAAAAGAAAATCAATTCTGGAAAAAGATTTGTCTACCTTAGAAAAAGGAATAATCCTTACAGGTGGGATTAACTGCACACCAAATATCTATAAGACCCAAGCTGCTAGCCCATGACTTCAAAGCATTTGTGGCTTGTGCCTGAACCCCAGTGACCTTTGCGTTCGACCGATCAATATTTGGGTCCCACACAGCATTGAAGACCAAGAGGATAAAACTTTAAGCGGAAGATTCCGTTTGACAATAATGGCCACTCCTTTTGTTTTTGAGCTAGCTGAGGAGGATGCAATTGTATGATGGAATCTGTTGGCTAAGTGGCCGGTATCAGTCTGTAGCAAATGTAATAATAATATAATATAATAATAATAATAGTAATAACGCAATGTCAACATTTCTCTTTTTAAGTAAGGCTAGGGTGCTGGCTCGCTTGTGAGGTGCATTCAGACCACCACAGTTCCAAACTAAAAATGTAAGATCACGCATTATCAAAAAAGCTGCAGTCTAAATGAAAGTAGATGTGGAAAAGCAACATGCTACTGCCTTTCAATTTGTTAAATCCTAACAATAGTGCATCCAAAGTTAAGTCCCTCAACACACAGAACATGTAAGACACAGAACAAAAACAGACGAGACAGTGACACTAAAGGGAAAGTGAGAGGAGGGGGGTAAACATAGCCTGAAGGCTAACACTCAAAATAGGTCTGTGATCAAGATTTGACACGGGCAGCAAAAAGGAACATTAGTCCATAGTTACCTGGTTGCAACAGCAACTGGTTCCGCACTAAATTGACTTTCAAATAAACATATTTCTCGTCAACAAAAACAGGAAACAAAAAGCACAAGATAGCAAGCACATTGGAGAGGAGACCCTAACCTAGTAGTGGCCAAACTAACCTATGGAGTGTATGCTAAATTAACAGGACAGTTATGTCAGTCAAAAAAAACGCAGTCTCTGTAATCATATCAGATAACAATGCAATAAAGCAGAACATATTAAGAGATTAAGTCAAACCAAGAGCCCATGCTCATCAGGCAGTTGTTTTAATGCTGATCTTCTTCCACGGTGCTCTCCGCAATAGAATCCGAGGCACCGGCTGTCTCCGCGGCAGCAGGAGGACGGGGTGCAGCCCGCCCCACGTAATCTTCAGCATCCTTAGCGGAGGTGAAAGCTCTGTACTGTGAGCCTTCCTTGATCTTCAGTGTTGCCGGGTAGAGCATGAAAAAATCCAGACCCTTGACTCGTGCCGAATCCATGGTTTGATAGAAGGCTTGGCGCCGCTTGACCGTGAAGTTGCTGTAGTCCGGGGAAAAGCTAATCTTTCTGCCCCCGACCATGGGCGGAGATTTCCGCGCAGCCTGTAGGATCGCCTGCCTGGTTGTGTAGCGGAGGACGTTGAAAATCAACGTGCGATCAGTAGTGGTGTTCTTCTTTGGGATATCACTGTAAATTCGGTGGGCTCTCATAATCTCGATCTGAACATCTGCCAATTTCGGGAGCCACTTAGGCAGGGAACGCGAGAGATACTGAATAACATTAGAGCCTTCTAGCCCCTCTTTCAGCCCGATGATGTGGATGTTGCATCTTCGGTTTCTGTCCTCCATATCCCTAGCTTCACCTCCAGCTCTTGAAAAGCGTGGCCATGGCTGTCAAGAGTACTTGAGTTGCTGTCCACGGTAGTTTTTAGATTGTCCACATCAGATCTGATAGAGCCAAGGCCTGCAGTCAGAGATGCTAGTTGGGCTTGGATAGCAGTTAGCTTCCCGTCGTTGTCGATCCCCACCTGTTGAATCTGAGAAAAACATGTTTCGAGGTAGCTCTTCTGTTTCTCCAGTAATGCCCCTGCAACGGCATCCGTATCGCCGCGTTGGGTATTGTTCTTGTATGCCATTCTGCTTTAAATGACTCTATCGAGCAAAAAGTGATAGAATATCAGAGGTGGAACCATATAACACAACTATTTGGCAAAATTGGGCCAGGAGCTATACCTTAAGCCGCCATCTCTGTTAAGCCGATCACGTGACTCCTTGTTAATATTTATATATTAGTTCTATATTTATTTTTATTTTGACTCCTTATTGGGTCCTCCATAGTCTACAGCGCCCAAAGAAGGGCGCACGTTTGCATACTTCAGAAATCCACCAAAAATAGTAGACCATCCAGGAGCTTCTAGAATACCATTTCCAGCATACCATGGTTAGGGATATACTAAACTTCTGGCAAACTAATGTGGCCTACTATTTAGTATGGGTAGTATGCGATTGGAGATTCAGCCCATAACTTCAGAGTGACAACGCAATTAATGTGTCATCCTTCTTCATTCAAATCAGGTTGGTGAAACTAGTAGTTACACCATGCAAACCATTAGTTCAGAGAAATAACGTGTCTACAGTAGATACACCCACAAAGATACTTTTTGAATGTGTAGTGTTTTAGAGCGTTATTGTCGTAAATAGGACCTTTGGTTTTACCGCGAATTACAGTATAATGACCTTGTTCGATGAAGTGGATTATTTTCGGTGGTAACGTAAAATTCACTTTTCGTACAAAATATAATATCTAAAGGTGTTAATGAGGACTGTTACGAACCCTCTGGCTCTAGCAGTCTAGGGTGGATGGTACAGAGACCCGTAACATAAAACTCATGCAAAGTGGTGTAGTGTACAGGAACAGTGAGAACAAACGACACAGACAACCAAAGCTACCGTCAAACATAAAACGTTTATTATAAACGTTTATTATATACCTAAACTGAACTTGCCTGCCTCAAGAACCGCTTAGCTGACTACTAAACAATACAAAAATACAGTGGGTGGTTCGCTCAGTTCTAACTGGTGTTTTTAGACAAAGTTTTCCTACGGGTTGTGTATGCCCAAGGGCGACTTGCTAAAAAAAAAAAACTTTTCCCAGGGACACAGGGACAAACAAAAAAACACACAGGTTGAACAAGGACTAAACAGCACACAGCAAACAATTGACTAGACAACACCAAACATACTCACATGAAACAGGACAAAGTGAGATGTATGTGCTAAACTAAGTGATGTATGAATGAACGAAGTGCCTGTCTATCAAAAAGGTGTGTATCTCAAGAGTGTCTATGTCCATGTGGGGTAAAGCAAGAGTCTCTTTGGGAGAACCAACTGACTGGGTTTTTTAACCAGGGATGTGTGATGTGATTGGGTAAAGGATAAAAGGAACAGGTGGTGCAATTAGGATGGGTGTCCGCTGATTGGTCCACCTCAGCAGTCAGGCGATGCACTCAAGACTGCCAGGTGGGAAACACCAACGAGCACAATCAGGAACATAAGGGACACTTGGGGAAACGGCAAGAGGGGAAAAACACAAACGCACATACAGTGTACCTGCATGCGTAACAAGGACAAGTGTTCTATCACACTGTGTAATAGAGGAGATGTTCCGCTCAGGCAATTTGTTTCTTTTGCAGTTAACAAGGTAAATGTTACTAGCATTCAGCGTTAAGTGTCACGGCGACGCCCAGGTAGAACTGGTGCTCCAAGCGTGCAGCAAGTTCACTCATGTGTTCGAAAACGGTTCTATAGCACTAACGACTAAATATTCCAGTTAAAGATTGATACAAAAATGCATTCTGGAATATTGTGAAATGTAAATGTGTTTAGTTTATTAGGTAATGATGTTTATGTTGTTCAAGTGACTGTTTTATGTAGGCCTACTACCGGCCTTTCAATGAGTCAATATTTTATTTCAGCATCTTAGGGTAGCGTGCATACAACTCCATCCAGTGAATGGTATCTTTCCGGTGTCTCTTACTCGCAATGGTATGATAGATTATTACCTTGAGATAAATATAACAGTGCCATCTGTTGGCATGACGACATCTCGTGACACATATTCCATAAAGGTTAATATGTATATTTGGTTTACATAATTGAAAATGTGTGTTAATTGAGAACTGTTGAAATTTACTTTCATATTAAAACATTTAAGTAGTCAAGAAGGATGTACATATGGATTTTATGGTATCTTCCCTTAGATAACAAATTAAGATAACTACTCCTGGACTCCTAAACATGAGACTTGGGTTTCAACAATTGCAAGTTAAACATTATGCTGTAACAAAACACATAACTCTATTATTAAGTAAACAAACACCTTCACTGGGCATCAGTCCAACCACAGACTTCTAATCTGCTCTCTTTTTTTTTTTACAACATAGTCTGTGAAGTATCTCACTGGTCCTCTGATATTTGCTCTGGTTCTGGTGCTTTTCGGAGTCTGGATTTCAGGCTGTGGGGCTGCTTCTATGGTAAAACACATGGACAGGACCCGCTGGGGCGTCGGGTCCTGTCCATGTGTTTTTTTACCGTGCACCAGGCCTTCATACGACATAAGTCACTAAATGTGTCTGTACATATGCTGACTGAGTTGTTGACTTTTTCTGTTTGTCCTTGTGTGACTTTGGGCATTTCACGTGCATAGTGGTGTCTCACTGTCAGTCCTTTGGTTTGTTTTCTTGCTACAACATTTTGGACCGCTTGGGGTTCCAGTAGTGTGTCCTTGGAGGGTAGGAGGGTGCGGGTGTGCCTGGACATTAGCCTCTGAACAGGACAGCAGTTCAGTCCCTCCGCTGGAGTGTTTCTCCATTACCCCTATCACACAGAGCCTAAAATGCCACTAATTTGTTGAGTTATTTGGTGTCTTTTTATTAGATATGAAAGATACGCAAAGGGAAATCCGTCTACAAAGCCGATTATTTCTTTCCAGCAACAGAGGTGGTCTACTTCATCGATTTCTTTCAGCGTTCGGCTTTGTATGAATGGGGCAGTATAGCGTTGGAAGCTTTCTTACACACTATGTCGTTAGGGTCCTGACGTATGACACTTGCTTGGGTAAACCAATCACAATGTTTTGTAGAGACGCTTTTGGAGAGATGCACATCCAGTAACGTCGTTTCTCTTCCTGGGGCGTTTCTCTTCCTAAGAACCCATTGTACATTCAAACGTTGGTTTACTCACACCGATTTTATTTTTTGCGATTAAAAAAACGAAACAAAAGACAATGGAAGTGTCGTGGAAATTATCAAAAACGATGAAACATCTGAATACTCAAATTGAACCTTTAGGAATACAGCAAATGCAGGAAACAGTGGTTTACGGTCTCGTACGCCACACACTGCTTGTGTGATATGGTCATACCAGGGGTCCCTCCATCCCCAGGACACTAAATGACCATTGTTAATGATCCTTTCAAGACAGATGGATCTATGTACTTACAGAACAAAGAACAGATACAACCAAGATCTCTTTAACAGATTACCAGAGAGCGCTATGATCTGTTAATTACTTTTACAGATGTGAGCCAAAAACAAAGGCCTGTTCATTATTTTTTTAAATATATTTTCATATCTAATTTAAGTTTCCACAGAAGGATGAAGGCTTTGGAACAACAAATAATTTGCAGGAAGCGAATGTCCATCTGGCACATCCATTCACATGATTCCGACTTCTCCCCTTTGAAATCCCGTGTACCACAATATGAGTAAATTGCCCAGGCCACCAATGTTGTGGTAAACATTTCTATGTTTAAATGATGACCCTGTAAATCACTGTCGATTTCTTTCATGAAACAATGCCGAAACGATCCCGCATTCTCTGTGTGAAAAGAGTGCAAGCTAGCACAGCCTTCCATGGGTCTTCAACATCCATCGCAGCCTTTTTCAGGCAATTTGGCAATTTTTACTGATGCAGTGGCAAAGCTGAATCTTTGGCTGTGATATGGTGATGATGTGACATGCTTCAGGTCCCACTGAGCTGCTTCCTGCAACCCTGTTATGATGGTGGCTGATGTGGAGTCATTCAGTTTGTCAAGTTCCCGGTAGTTCCCGGTAGTCTGACTAATTATCCACCGTGATCCGCTACATCCTCCATTACACCTGGCCAGAAAATCGTATCACGTGTTTTTCTGTGGCTGGCTTCGATTCCTGAGGGACCAGAGTGGATTTTGGGTAGGAAGTCAGCATGTAACATGTCAGGGATGAATGCCGTTTCCTTTGAAAATCAGTCCATTGCCTGTGGTAAGCTCCTCTGTGTAGATCCAGAAATCTCTCAGTGCGTGACTTACAGCCTCTTTGGTCCCCGGCCAGCCTTTGATGATTTGAGAGTGCAGGGCCTGAAATAGTGTGTCCTGTGATGATTGATTCCAGTGTTTTTGTCAGGAAGTTGATATCACGGGTGTGACACAGTGTCTAGCTGACATTTAATTGTATGGCTTGGGTCATAAGTCAAAGGCTCAACCCTGTGTAGAGCTTGCTTAAGGTTAATCAACCATGTGTTTGTGCTGTCCTCCACAGAATTAACATGTGAGATGTAGCACATTGCATCTGTTGTTTGGTCATCTGACTCATTGTCTTCCTCTACAAGATTAATTTGAGGTTTGTGCTTTGTTTGTTTACAAATTCTGGCAAAATGATTTAGTTTGCCACATGCTTTACAGGCGACACTGTATGCTGGGCATGTGGCTTTGGCATGTAAATTAATGCATGTAATTGTATTCTCAACTGTATTGTCCTTACGTCCTTCTCAAATCCATTGGATGAGAAAGCCAAACAAAAAGAGCTTTGAATTGGGCTGAGTGAAAGTTGCAAGAGCTTCAGAATGGCTAAAATAACAGAGGTGGTAACTGTTACAATAAAAGAACAAAATACAATATGGCCGACCTGGAATGGTCCGGTTCCACATCTTCTGGGTGATGGCTAAGCCGTTGTATGGGTCACCGTGTTCCGCCAAGGTTTCGTTCAGAGCCTGGGCATACAACAACACAGAGTCGTGTGCAAAGGCTGCCAACACTGACACCTGCCATTGGACAAAGTAAAAAGCAATAGACATAATTTACATTATTAATTATGATTGTAAACCAGGTGATTAGAATCCTGAATGCTGATTGGCTAAAAGCTGAAGTATAAAATATTGTATACCACAGCTACTACATCACAGAACTTTGTTCAGATCTTATATTCACAGTCCATTGTACATGTCTGGCGCAATGGAACCAATGTAAAACCAAAAGGTGCAACGTCCACCACCTATGGCACTTTGGACTGCTCAATCAACATCGTCAATCATCTGCGTGCGGGCTTAATGCGTACCTTTTCATCGGGTGCATAGACGTAACCGAAGTCCTCTCTGGACCTGCGGATGACGTTGCTGGAGAAGTTCCAATACCTCTGGTCATTGGGTTTGTACAGAGACAGTAAGAACAGAGCCTGGTAAGCTTGCTCAGCCTCCGCGTCATCAACGTTTCCTACAAAACATTAATGCTATTCATGGATTTGTCCAACAATACATGTATTAGGCATGTAACTTTATAAAAATCTTCGAAATATTGATAAAAATGTTGCCTGGATTTTTCAACAGTAGTAAAATGCATGCATTTGAGTATGACTGGTGTACGCGCAAAATACCTCAGTCGCAACCGAAATGAAACACGAGAGCGCTAGCTTACAGTATGTTGTGAAGAACACAAGGTCAGTCATCATTTAAAAGCTACTTATTCTTTAGTTACTAATAACAAGTTCAGTTGTTACTAGTAACATTTTCATTATTGTAGTGAAAGTGGATAATGTATTATGACTTCTTTAGTAAATAGTAACCATTCTAATTCCTCTGTTTTCACTATTCACAAATGTCCCATTATTTACCTTGAACTCTGTTTTTTACAAAAAAGTAATCTATCCTTTTTGGTTAATTTGTGACATCTGCATTCACCAAGTTTTCGAAAACTTGACTTTGTTGCTATCGAGTTACAAATTCAAACCCCCTGATGATAAGTGGAGTTCGTAGAGATTATGCACATGACTTTGTTTAAGACAAATGCATTTTTGCCAGGCCATAACTAGATTCAATATAATGAACTTTTCTCTGGCTTTCAAACCTTTTGCAACTACAGATTAGATACAGTAGCTACTGTAATTTTGGTTGAGCTTTTAATAGTAAAATAAATAAAAAAACATGTAACACTTGGATTATTTACTAGTAACTAAAGTATGTAGGATTTTTTATTAACTAAAGTACTATAACTAGTACTTCTTTAATAATGACTAGTAACTCCCAGGGAATAACTGTTAAAAAGGCTTGCCAAAAAATAATAGGATGTCCATTGGGATAAATTCTACCTATTTTCCAGTTAAAGTTGCCAAACATGTTTTCCAGGTTGTAGAAATCGAAGCAGACGAAAATATAATCTCCTGTGGTGAGGCCTCTTCGGTCAGCCTCGATCAGGAAGCTCCTAACAACCTCTGCATGTGCTGAAATCACTATGACTACAGAAAAACAAATACAAAACCCATAGGCCACTTTTACAATACCCATCTAGCACATCAGTAAGCTGCTGTGGATTTTTACACAGAATCTAATGAAATACAGAGAAAAAGTTGTAGAACCCTTTAACCTTTTCTGTATTGACTTGGTATGTGATCAGATCTTTATCTACTGTATGTCCTAATGATACATAATACAACTGATTAAACAAAAAACACTATTATTTATCATTTTATTAATGGATTCGCAAATCTGTATCCATTAAGTTTGTTGCTTGAGGTTGAATTCATACAACCCCGTTTCCCAAAATGTTGGGACACTAAATATTATGCAAATAAAACCAGAATGCAATGAGGTTCAAATCATTTAATCCCTATATTTGAATTGAAAATAGTACAAAGACAACATTTCAAATGTTGAACCAGAGAAATATTATTGTTTTTGGAAGAATACATGCCCATTTTGAATTTGATGCCAGCAGCATCTTTCAAAAAAGTTGAGATGTTTATAACTGTTTCATCTCCTCTTCTTTTATCAACACACTAAGTGTTTTGGAACTGCAGAGACCAATTGCTGTAGTTCTGAAAATGAAATCTTGTCCCATTCTTGCTTGATATAGGATTTCAGCTGCTCAACAATTCGGGGTCTTCTTTGTTGTATTTTTCGTTTCATAATGCGACAAATGTTTTCATTGGGTGACAGGTCTAGACCGCAGGCAGGCAAGTTTAGCACCTGGACTCTTTTACTAAGGAGCCATGCTGCTGTAATGTGCAGAATGTGGTTTGGCATTGTCTCGCTGAAATAAAAAAAAAGGCCTTCCCTGAAAAAGATGTCTGTATGGTAGCATATGTTGCTCCAAAACCTGCATAGATTGTTCAGCATCTCACAACCTAATTAGTTGTGAGATGTTCCACCAGGTTCTTCTTTTGTATTACACAACTTTTCCAGTCTTTTTTTTGCCTCTATCTCAGGTTATTTGAAATGTGTTGCTGGCTTCAAATTCAAAGTGGGCATGTATTTTTCAAGGAACAATAACGTAAGTTACCGGGAATGTAACTCTGGTTATATGAGTGGAGCTCTGCCCCCTAGAGGGCTAAGCTCCTAGTGGTTTACCCTGCCACAATCATTTCTTTAGCCAGGAAACACGCATTAAGTCTAGGGGGCTTCGTTCCACTCAAGCCCCCTAGAGGGCTTAGCGCCTAGTGGTTTATGGCGGAGCGATCGAGCCAGGATGTACTCCCTGCTAGACCCCAAAAAAAATATGACATGGCATGCAAGGTCGAGCCTCACAAAAGAGGCGGTCCCCAATCCCTATAACACACAACACTCATCTCACAAAAAAAGCTGCCACCGGCAGGAGGGAGTGAAGCGTGAAGTATGGTAACATTAGAATAATGAAACCCACGGAAAAAAAACAGTAATATCCCCCACAACTCACAGACGACATGAACGCTTACACCACTGTAAGGGGAAGATCTCAGAGATAGGGCTCCTTTACCAATTCCCCTGCAGGTCTGAGGCCAGGGCCGGGGCGCAAACGCATTCAACCCCAGAGGAGGGCGATCTTGATGATTCGGGGAGAACCGGAGACGGCACTGTATTCCCCCTCAACACGAACAAGTCCGCCTGGGCCTCCCCAATTCTCTCACAAATGAGGGAGACAATGTCGGCCTTCGAGACGACAAGTGGTGTCTTCATCCCTTCTCGTGACATTAGGTCCGCTCCTTAATTCATCCTCACTCGTACCCTGTGGGTGCAACGGTAGGCGGCAGCAAAAAAAAAATTGCTTCATCTTGAGGCGCAGGTCGTGAAAAAAATCTCAGGAAGTGCAAGTAATCCAAATGATGTTCAGACAGTGCTGAAGAAAAAGGGAGGGTGAGTGTAGGGTGTGCTCAATACTTATAGGGGCAGGCGTGCCCCGATTGGCTGAGCTATATGCATAATTAATTTTCAGTGACAGCCGCTAATGCGGCAGGGTAAACCACTAGGAGCTAAGCCCTCTAGGGGCGGAGCTCCACGACATAACATTTTTCAGTTTCGACATTTGATATGTTGTCTTTGTACTTATTTCTATTGAATATAGGGTTTAAATGATTTGCACATCTTTGCATTCTGTTTCTATTTCCATTTTACACAGCATCTTAACTTTTTTGGAGACGGTGTTATAAAATATTGGACCAAATACCAAACCTTTGACTGCTTTTACAAGCTAAATATAGGTTCACATACTTCTAACAAAGACGCATCAGTTTTCTCCATAAAGAATTAATTACAATTTTTGTTTATTCATTTAATCTGTTTCTCTGGCATAGAAGTGCCAGGCTTAGCTAATGGCTCTGTTGCCGAACAATACAGACCACCCAATGAAACATTCATCAAATGTTTAAATATGAAAATATTTTTAAACAACTTACTGCGAGATATCTCTGTAACCTCCAGCAAGGTACCTGCTTGTGTGAGTGAAGTGAAAGGTGTTTCAATCTTCAGGTACTTAGCCACAGTAATGTTGTTGTCTTCAGCTTGGTGCCTTATGGGAAAAAAAGGGTTGCTTATTTTCCTTCCTACACCTTACTTCATATTCCAGTGTCTTACACTAAAACAAAAATAAGTGTTTAAGGTAGAAAGTTTTTTTAAGACAATGTCTACATAAGATTAAATGTTATTACTTTGAACATGTATTTTCTAAGAATTTATATGATGTGTGTCTGTTATATTACAATGAATTGCATTTTACCGGATCGTGTCGTACCTGATTCCATCAGCGGGGATGATCCAGGCAGGGCGGTCGTCACATATAATGCTGATACGTCTCCAGCCAAACTTCTCACAGATCTTCACAAAGAACAAGCCCATCTTGGTAAAGGGTCCGAACACTCTGGTTAGAGTGGGATAATCCTATCACCACCACCAAAAAAGAGGTCATGTGTACTCCAGGTTGTGACCAATACAAAACAGTCAGTTGTTGGAATTGTTAGTTAAATTAATGTTATATGACCTTTTTCATAAGGAATTGCTGGTCTGCACAGGTGGGACTGACTACTGGAATGTTCCAGAAAGCTGCCAGCTTTGACACGATCGCGCACACCTAAAAGAATTGATTGTCATGTAGGTAATACCATTAGTATACTATGATACAATTTTTATTTTATACACACAGTTGAAGGAGGTCTTACGTTAGAGCAGGCAGGGCCGATGAAAGCGCTGTAGTTGCGTTTATGCCATAGTTCCATTATCTTGCCCGTGCCGTTCACATCAGAGCACTCATCATCCACATATTCATACTCTAGCGAGTGACCTGAGGACATACAAGACATGTCCGTAACAAACACTTTGCTTTGTTTCTTAGTCTTCCTCAGGGCCCCCAAGACATTCTATACAATACTGTACAAATGAATAACACAATACATCTTTTTTCTATCTTCTAATGATAATGGTAACCAGCTGATAAAGGCACCTTGGGTATGTCGTGCGTATTTAATAGATCACTGCTCAGGGCTTTATCGACGCACCCTGTTTTGCAATGTGCCTAAGAACAGCTCATGGTATTTTTTCCATACAGCCCCATGTCCAACTGCTTATTAGAACTACTGTACACTGTCTTGTGTAAGGTACTGACCCGCTAACAGGTTGGGGCTCCGGTTCACTGTGTCAATAGCAATGAGGGCTCCTGCTCCAATCCGGCCCACACTGAAAGGCAGGGAGGTGTTGGGTAAGGACAGGAGCAGTGTGAACGTTGATCCTTCCACCCAGGGCTCCAAGGGCAGAAGAAAGGGTAGGGCCAGCACCATAAGGAGCTCCATATCCGCTCTGCGAGATACAGAAATGTACAGTGATCCCAGATACCAACTGAGCTCCAATGGATGACATACTCTGCCTATATGTTTGTGTCTGATATATTCTGACAGTGCTTTTGCTATGCTATAGTAGGCTCAAAATGTTTTTTTAAATGCCACGAAACACTAAAAACACTTACAATCTAGACAGGGAGCTATACTGTAAGGCATAACACCAACATACTCATAGGAAATACATATATAGTACAAAAATAATATTAACAACCAGTGTGTTAGCGTCTGAACTTCTTTCACTTACCAGTCAGAAAATCTCATAAAAACTTGGCATATTTCCAAAGAAGCAGCATTGATGAACAATACAGTAAATAAAGATAGAAATCAAGAACCACTTGCTCTGTCCGTAATTACTCGAGCGAATCCTCCAATATAATGAAATGTTGCCTATCCGTCGCCACTGCATCAACCAATGGCCAAAGAATACAAGCATGCCCCAAATATTTTGGTTCTCATATTAATCACTCCAGACATTTGCTGAACTCTGGGAAGATTCAACCCACCACAAGCCTGTTTAACTTAATGACCGCAAAAGTAAACATACCAGGGACAATTATGGGAACACTTGAGATGAACTTTCAAGAACGAATAAAGTCCAGAGTTGGGTTGTTTATATATAGTAGTAATACTTCCTGTTGTCTTGGAAAAAATATACTTTTGAATTTTAATACGTAACAAATGGAGATTTTGTGGTTTACTTTTTTCTCAGGGCACAAAGAGTCCAGTCCGAACAGGTATTTTCAAATTGAGTTCATATCAGCAGCAGTACGGTACTATTCCCTTTTGTTCCCTGCAATGCAATCGGGGAAGGAAGTATTGATTGTGATGGTGATGCAAGAAAAAGCCCTATAAAATGCTACATTTGCATGGTCACACCACTCATTTTTTGACATGTTGTCATGAAATTTGTTACAATGGTCCTACTCTTAACAAAAACACCTAATTACTCAACTGCATGACAAAACTTAAACAAAGTTTTGCGTAGCTCAATGCCATATTTTCTAGATTAGTCCCTAAAACATAATGGCACATATGCTGAGGGACATTAGTTTCGCAAACCAATGCAAGGCCACAATTTTGACTAAACATGGGTGAAAGACGCATTTTGTCATATAGATCCAGCATTTACTCAATTAGATTGATTGGCAGAGTGAAGTGGTGCATCACTTGTGGCAAAGGCATTTACGTTTTCCTTGTCAAAAATTGTTGTTGGCCCCAACAGGGAAATTGGGAAGGGAACATTGGATCTGTTTATATCTGTGTGTCTTATTTGTGCATTTATTATATGCAGACACTAGTGACCCATTTGTGATCTTGCCATTGAGATCCAACATTTACAAAATAATGAACTGATTCAAAATATAGTCATTACACTTGAGTTAACATGACGCGAGTAGGCATCATTTACAGCATATTGGCATGAATACACAATAAATTAAAGCTGTAAGCAGCATTTAGCAGGTTTCAGCATTGAAGCTACTACTAGACAGATTGCACATTTTTTTCAACTTATATCCATAGTTGCAAGCAATACGATATTTGTTTTTTCCCTTTCCTATAGTGCCCCCACGTGGCCAACTTGAAACATCATTCATACAAAGTAAACTCACATCCCTGATCATGTGTACCAAATGTAATCTCACTGAGTGAAAAACAGATCTTGTGTTATGGCTATTATGGCGCCACTTTTCGACCAAACTGAATTTAATTGCATGTTACATTGCAATAGTTTTCAGGACATTTACCTCAATTGGCATTATAACAAAATTTTCTGCATCAGATAAATATGGATACTTCAAAAGTCTGACACTATCAGAACAGTACAACACCTTAAGCACCAAACAATGTAACCAGGACGTTGTTTGAATTTTTCAGAATGTAATAAATGTACCCTAATCGCATGGTAAATGTAACTGAATGGAAGTTTGTCAGTCTTCCCCAGTGCAGAGCATATTAATGATTTCAACTTTTGCTTGTTGTAGGATAATGATGGGGTCAGAACAGATAATCATTATCATTTTCAAAGGTATGTTTACTTAAGTATGCGTTTAACATCAATTATTGGCAACAATAAAACCAATAACTTTCCAGATTGTAATTTATTTGGAAAATACCCTTCCTATTCTTATGATAAAAATATGTTGACTTTGGTAGGGCATGGGCATATAGCCTATGTACCCATGTGTTATTGTTAAATTACAACTCAGATTTCATTTTAATTTAACTGCCATATCTACAATTTAAAGGTACAATTGATAAGTTTAGGTGGAGCTGTAGAAACAAATGAAAACAGAAATTACTTAACTACTGAGAATGGATTATCTACTGAGGCTTAAACACATAACACCCTCTCTACCAAAGGCACATTTTTGATAGCTAAATCATTGGTTATAATGTTCATGTCACCAGAATGATTTAAGGTGAACTAATGCTAGTTTAGGCTGCGACTCTTCTAGCATTTATTTTTGATAAAATAATCATGGCAACGTTGCATTCCACTAAACATTTGCAAGTCATTGTACAAATGAAAACAGAGAATTAGCTTAGCTACATGAACATAGATTACCTACTAAGGCTTGAAAGCATGACACCATCTCTAAATGGTCAAATTATTATTAGCTAAACCATATGTTATATTGTTCATCTCACCAGAATGATTTCTGAAGGACTAACGTTAGATTAAACTGAGGTTAGTTAAATATATTTCCATTAGCTAACATTACTAGCTACCTAAAGTCGATAGCATTTATCACTAATGTTAGCCATTTTTTGACTCTGCTAGGTAGTTTTTTTTAAATGAAATAATCATGGCAACGTTGCATTCCACTAAATATTTATTGTACAAGCCATTGTACAAGTCACTATACAAATAAAAACAGTGGATTAATTAGCTACTGAACATAAATTAGCTACTGAGGCTGAAAAAAACATAACACCATATCTAAAAGGGAAATTATTAATAGCTAAACTGTCTGTTGATAATGTTCATGTCATCAGAATAATTTTAGATGGAGTAACCAGCCAGATTCCTAATAAAAACCACTAGCTCCTAACTAATGAGGCAATATGAAATCCATGTACAGTATAGTGTGTTGCATTGGGGGTTAAAGAGGGAGCCAACATATATATTTTTTTTGCTGGATGTAGCACAGTGCCCCATGATTTTACATTATATTTGTAATTTTACAAACTCTCCTGAGTATTTCGTACAATACATTCACTACGGTACTGAAGAGTTTTTCCACAAAAAGTATCCCTTGTACATTACAGTGGGGGGATGGAAAATATAAGGCCTTTACACACTGCATTGTCCCAAACTAAGACTGGTCCCGGGTTAGCTTAGTCTGTGTTCACACAAGAGTTTGTCAACCCTGGGCAGAGGCTTAACCCTAGGCTAAGGATTCACACTTGTGAAGAAAGAGAAAAACGTTAGTCAACCTTCAATCTTTCGACATATTTGCTGGATTTACATCTCTCATGTTTCCTGGCTTAGCCCTGAGCTTAGGAGGTCCTTAGCCCAGGGCTTAGGATGCTCTTAGCCCTAAGCAAAGGTGCAGTGTGAACACATCTAGTGTGGTTGGATGTATTACACAATCAATCTCCAAAGCAAATGAGCACAAGCAAATTAAAAACAATAACAACAAAATAGGATTTTTTGATATTAGATAATGTTCTCTACATTAGCTTACATAAGCTCTATGTGTGCCCCACCTTATAATAGTGTGCCCCACCTTATAATATTCTTTAACCTATGTAAAGTATTATTGAAATTGTAATTTTGTTTCATTTATTATTTCCCCCACAGTTTTCCCTTTGAAAATGTAGCCTACACAACACAAATTATAGACACACCACAGACCTTTATTTTGAAGGCAACATATGAAAATCGGAAGTCTTATTTTATTAGTGCAATTCATTTAATGCCAACTCCATTACATGAACACAATCATTTGCATGGATATCGTGGAGGTGGGAACAGCTGGCCACAATCAATGACGTGCAGTTACTTAATCACAGAATTCGCAAACTCCTCTTCAATTTCGCAGTTCGAAATTGAACCTAAACATTTTCTAACTAGAATCGAAATTGGTACACCCCTATATCCGCATGTCAGTGTATTTTCTAAGCCCATATAGCTTAATTTAAATGACAAAGAAATCCTCCTCTTGAAAGTCATCTGCCCCTGGACAACTTTTGTACACGGCAGCTACATTTATCTACTACCTTGCTGGTTAAAACGAACTATTAGCTGGTTACAGTCCTAACCTGCTTACCAGTCAAGTAGATACAGGTCAGTAACCAAAACAAACGTGTTGGACGGGCATTTAATTTCTAAAGTGGGGCACTCCTACTTACCAATAACGATTAGTAACTTCAGCACGATGGACGCAAAGCTAATAATTCTAGCATGTATGGCCAGTCAGTCAGCCAGCCAGTACTCCATCCTTACCCTGAACGGTTGCTAGTTGGGGGTTTGGTCAACCCTTCCTCACAATTTCCATGTTTTCTCGAAAAAGGCTTTGCCTTTTCTTCTCCTACAATGTAGGAGATTTCTTCTCCTACATTGTGCGTTAAAAAGACAATAGGGCTCAGTACAAATCTAAACAAAAAATCTAACGGAAAGCACTACATCTAAAAAATCTCAACCTCACGAAAGAAAGTTAAAATAAATCTTAGACGTTCCTACATTACGTCCTAACTAGTTTTACCTCAGTTAAGTAGCCGGCTCTCCGATGACACCACCTGAAAAATGCACACGTAGGCAACTAAGCAAGCTAGAAGGCTGCTACGTGCCAAAGAATAGGCTCATTATGGCGAACTCGAAATCTGATTGGTTGAAGAATATGACAATCAACAACCTCCTCCCCATTTGCTTCAACAGAAGATGGGATTCACTCAAATTTCTATAGGCCTCAGGATAGATTTTCACCCGGAGACAGCACGTGGAAAATCTGATTGGATAAAAGCTCTGATTTATCCGAGTTGCACTGGAAACAGCACAACCAAGGGAGAAAAAAGCAATGAAACTACGTCAGAAGACTGATGGGAACGAACTTTGTAAAATACATCTAGCGTTAATGAAAATAATAATAAATTATAAAAATATTGTTTTCTGATTCTGACATCACTAAACCAGCAAAAAATGTCTCTGGCCAGCAGCAGTTTAGAAAAATATCTTATTGTATACCAAATAATAACTTTACCAAGTCGTCAATGTTTTGTAATTATTAGCGACATAAAATGTTAACTAGCGTGTCATTAATTACCATTTCGGAAATTCCCGACGTAGTTAAAAAATACAACCACGTTCCCAATTATCGTTACTATTTTGTTCAATTGCATTATATTTCGTTTTTATTGATGTTGCAAATGACAGACTAGAGAGTTTTACGTACCTTAAGCCGCGTTTCCATCAAAAAGTACCCGGAACTTTGAGTCCCAGGAAATGCTACTCAAGGAACTAAAGGGTACCTTCAGACCGTTGTGTGCGTGTCCACCGCGGTCTAAAGACCTGCGAAGATTAGGTAAATTAGTCCGCTGACGTATGCACCATACGCTATATAAAGCGACAGACAGGCGTCTGGAGGAGATTCATGTTGGGTTGATCATTATTTATTGGTTTGCAAATGTGGTAATTGATTAAACGGTGGAAAAGAGACGAGCAGTAATAGCAAAGCAGGTTCAAAATGCCCCAAATTCTAGACGAGTTGCAATACAAATAAAGTGAACGGATTTTATCGCGGAGATTGACCATGAGATGAGACGGATTCGCGCCATCGCGCACAAAGAACAATAATGGTAAGATTGTTTTAGTAGGCCTATATACGTTGAAGTAAATTACTATTGGGAATAATGATATTGTAAACTACATCGACTTATTATTGGCACCTTTTGTGTGTTTCAGATATGCGAGTACTACCGAATGCGTCGTGTTTCACCATCCGTTTGGGTACACAATATAACATCTTTGATCGCAGTGACATTCGGTCCCAGAATTCAGTGGAATGAAAACAAAAATGGCTGCGCACGTAAACAGTAGTCAGCCGAACAAGCTCCACATAACCTTCATAAATGTGTTTTTCACTGATCGTATTTGTCCATTACTAAATATGCAATTCATTATTTTTCACCATCTTTAGTGAAATTGTGAATAATCACGTAAATAAAGGCATTATTAACACACAAACCATTGTCTGCTGGTTACCGTATGTTTTATTGATAAGTGGAGTGATAACACGTCTTAGAAGGTTCTCAATAAATATTCAGTATAGTCTTTAACAGTACTACTGCCCTAAATAGTTTCAAAATATCATTTTAACCAGTTGAAATCAGAATACTGCTCCATATCTAATGAGCAACATGGTGTTTATGGGCTGCTGTGGTGGCAATTTTTGTTGTCATAATATACAATTCTGGAATTGTCAGTGCATACTGAAATATTATGCATTAAGAAATCACGCTGAGGGGCTTTCAGTGATATTTTAAAATGTACTTGTGAAAAGGTTTAAATCTGTCATTTGATGCTTACAGAAGTAGCATTTGAAGCATTTTTCACAAATTCAGAATTGCTGAAAAACCGTTACGCCTGACTTAATGGGTCCCAATTGCAAATATGTTCCTTGGGAGGAGATGGACTTACATACCTCTTTTCAAGATTTTACTTTAAACACGGTGAGCGTGGTGAGCTTGCAAATGTGGGGAACCTCAATAGTGCCACTGTGTGGTTGATAAAAAAAATAATCTTTGCAGTCATTATTGTCGTATCATCCTTGTTAACATACGCACTAAGTAGAATTATTATACCATTATCCTTGTAGGAGATGTGTCTATATGTGCAAAACCACACCCCTGCACATGTTAGTTTATCAATAGTATCTATGTTTTTTGACATACTGGCCTGGCTGATATAACTTTTGAGGACCTTGGTCCCTTGATGCCAAATATCAAAGTACATGAAGATCGGGCATTTGGTGCCAGAGGAGATAATTTTTTTTTTAGTGTTTTTCACACATTCAAAATGGCCGCCAAAACCTAAAAGTGAAGTTAATGAGTCCCAAAGGCAAATATATTCCTTATGAGGAGGTAGACTTATCTACCTCTTTTCAAGGCAGTGTCTCAAACGGGGTGAGTATGGTGACCTTGCTAATGTGAAAAACCTCAATAGCGCCACCATGTGGTTGATAAAAAAAATCTTTGCAGTCATTTTTTCCATATGGTCCTTGTCAACATACGTACCAAGTAGAATTATAACATTATCCGTGTAGGAGATGTCTATAAATGTGCAAAACCACGCCCCTGGACATGTTCATTTATCAATAGCATCCATGTTTTTTGACATACTGACCTGGCTGCTATAACTTTTGAGGACCTTGGTTCCTAGATGGCGGAAAATCCATCATGGCGTACTTTATCGTTCCCAATGGCAAAAATGTTCATCATGAGGAGGTACATCTATATACCAATTTTCAAGGCTCTAGGTCACAAGGAGTGGTTGTGGTGAGCTTGCAAAAAGGGACTTTGGAGGCTTGTGACAGCGCCACCATGAGGCTGACATGCATGCCACTGCACCAGAAGTTGCGGCCCTTGGCCCTTTGTTACCATAAAACTTTAGGCACCTTTAAGCCATTTTATCTCATGAGAATTTGCAAAAAACACCCTTTTTTGCCGGAATAATAATAATAATGAACTGGAACAAACACAATACGGTTTCACCAGTGAACTGCTGAAACCCTAACGAGATGACATAGATAGCACTTTATTTTCCACTTTTTCTACTACAAGGCTTGGTTGTCAATGCTATTGTATTTTGCAAGTATGCAAGTACTTCATAATAATGTTGATCATGATTTAATGTGAGTACTTTGTGATATAATTTAAAATGTCTTCATAGAATCTGTTCAAGGATTTATAACAAGACATATCCCCATATAGATAGCATTCTGTCCAATAAGAAACATTTAAAAAAAAGACGATAACAAAAATATTATTCCCCACGAATGATACTGCTACCCTATTTGGTAAATTAATTACAATTGATGACTGATTTTTGTTGTTTTCTCGTTTCTGTTAGTTACGGGAAGGAAGTAAAATAGGCCAAAGATTTATGAAAAACACAAGATTTGTCCACAATGAATTTTTACATTTTTATAAAAATTTACAGAAGTCCCTCTATCTATGAACTGTAAAAAAACAGGACCATGGGAAATGGCTTGGAACTCTAACAAGGGTAAAAAGGCCAAACGGTTTTACTGCAAATAGACTTAACACAACTAGTCTATATGTCAAAAGAAACTGTCTGCTCGGTCTCACGATGGATGGTTTCAGAAAAGAGTAGCTTCCTCTTAGGAAAAAACTAAGCGGTTATATATATTTTGAGGACTGGACATCAGTCAGTGTCATAGTAATGAATCACAAGTTAATCTAAAAACAGACTTTCTGACCATAAAACCTTCGCACATAACTCATGATGAGGCTTTAATTAAATATTAAGATAATAAACATCGAAATATTGATTTGTCACATTGTATGGATAAGACTGAAGTATAGGTGACCATTCCTTGACCCGTATGATGTCTAATCTTGGACCAAACCGAGTTGATCCCAAAATCTAGATCCGTTAGAGCAAACCTGTTGAGGTGGACTTTACCATTATGCTCAAACATTTGGATCAAACAATGAGGCCTTCTGGAAAGATGATAATTCTAGCCCGCATGTGGACATCCTTCTTTTCCTGTACACAAGCACCGTTGACCTTTGACTCATTAATGCCCATCTTAGCCCCTAGATGACTCAGGGGTGGAAACTGAAAAGAAATCCTGACAATCCTAAAACCATACAAAACATATGCAGATGCAAAAATAAGTGATTTTTTTGTGTGGTCAGTGCTCAAATTTAGTGAGAAAAAAGTACTTTATATTGGAGTTCTCTGGTCATGTTCGCCGTGTTGTGCATTTTGAGTAATTATGGAACAAGACATGCTCTTCTCAAAGTAAATTAGGCACTTGTCCAACAGTTGTATGAGTTATGTAGTCTACACAAAAAGAATTCCAAATATTTTCAGAGATCTGACATTTAACTTTTTAATATCATTTCATTTCTGAATTGTGACAACAATGTAGTTTCAACAAAATATTTTTTTTGTACTCTTTCCCTGACTTACTGCAAAGGATTTTAGTTATTACCCTAGCAACCATGTGATGCAGCATGACAACCTAAATATTATTGGTCCATATACAATTCATTGACTATTTACATTCCCTTCTCCTCATTGAAAGTATATGTGATGTGAGTTTGGGTAAAATTATCCTCTTATCTGCCATAACATTGAATATCGCTGGCATAAGTAAACATGCCTCTGGAATGCTAATTGTTCTCTTGTGAGTCCATCCGAAATCCTCTTTGATCTATCCCCATCTTCCCAGATATGTGGCCCAGAAACCGATTAGTGTGTACGTGGTCGTGGAGACAGTGCCGGCTCTAGCCATTTGGGGGCCCTAAGCAACATTTGATTTTGGGCCTCCTCTCTTCTATCGGTCGGGGGCTCCCTAGCGGTTGGGGGCCCCAAGCGACCGCTCATGTTGCTTATGGCTGGAGCCGGCGCTGTGTGGAGATGTAAATGTTTTCTAGTCATAACAGATTAGAATACAGTTGGGACCACCATGAACATCTAGTCCTGTATGCAGTACATTAGAGTATCCAGCAGATGGCAGTCAAATCCCTTGTTAACTCAGCAAAATAGTCCATTATCCAAATCTGTTTCTGCTTGCTTCTTAAATTGTTGATGTAAGATTAGGTTTGTCTTTTTGACCTCAGTGAACAAGTATTCCATGAACAAGAAGAATCTGGTCTTAGAACACGAGTCATATTCTGAGACATTTCAAGAATACAGAAAATGTCAGGCCTGTTAGGCAATTGAACTGCATTGTATCACTCTGATGTAGTTATGCTAAGTAGGTCAGTATTTCCCTTAGCATTTATCAGGCTGTCTCTATGTCAGCTTTGAATACCTGATAGAGGAAATGCTGCAACACGTTTTTTAATGTTAGACACAAGTAGTGAACTAACACATCAGGGAGGTGTGACGATTCGCCTGAGGTCCTGTTGCCATCTGCTAACTTGGAACATTTACACAGTGTTCTTTAGTGTCCTCTTCTCTGATTGGTGTAGATAAAGAACACACTCTGCTAATGCCAAAGGCTGTTCACAACTGTTAGCAAGTAGGAACTCGTTCAAATGTGATTAAATGTAAAACTAAAGTAAATCTGGTGTGCTTGTCAGCTTGTCTAAGTAAAAAAAGTTTGATTTTGAAGTGATGATATCCCAACCATTTGAAACAGTGTTGGCTTTGACATACAGTGGCTTTTATAAGTATTCACAGTAATTGGACCTTTCCACATTTTAGTGTGTTACAACTTGACATTTTCGCGACTATGTGAAAAAAAATCCATAATGTGAAAGTGAAAAATAAAACCTACCAATTGTTCTAAATTATTTACAAAGATGGAACGGAAAATAATTGATTGCATAAGTATTCACCCCTTTAATCAATATTTAGTAGAAACAACTTTGGCAGCCATGAGTGTATTTGGATAGGTTAGTCCAGCGTTGCACATTTGGACTCAACAATTTTTACTCATTCTACATTCTAAACTTGCATGGTCAAGTTGGATAGGGACCTTTGATGAACAGCAATCTGGAACTCTTCCGCCTAATTCTCAATTTAGGTCTGAGCTTTAACTGGCCACTCCAGAACATAAACTTTAAGCCTCTACAGTGTTGCTTTGCCTGTATGTTTAGTGAAGCAACTGGGCTATTGATGCAATATGCACAATGTCTCCCAGCTCAGCTGTGGAAGATTGTAACTCCTCTAGAGTTGTCATAAACCTCTTGGTTGTCTCCCTCCTTGCCTAGATACCTCTGTTTTGAGGACAGCTTTTTCTAGACAGATACCCAGTTGTGCCATATTCTCTCCATTTTGTAATAATGGACTTTACTGTGCTTTGGGGATTTTCAATTTAACAATGTCAAACAAAGTTGATTTAGTCTCTCTAGCTTGAATATTTAAGATACTGTTTATTGGGTTAATTTATGCTAATTAAATTAATGTAATGTAGTCAGAGATGATACACGCTTCTGAGTTTTAAGTTAGAATAGCCTAAACATAAAATAAAGTTGGTTCTATGCTTGAAAGGTTCAAAAGATACAGTTTTAGTTTAATAATGCAAAATATGCAAATTAGGCAAATTCATATTTAGGCCTAGTTTAATATAAGTATATTTTAAAATATATTTTAAATATTTAATATATTTTAAACATGTTAGTTTGGTTTCTCTTGCTAGAATATGAGATCTAAAATTAGATCCAAATTAGATTAATATAAGCATTGTCATAAACAGTTTGGATGATTTCCTTCCAGAATAAATAACATGGAACAATAATCATAGTAACAGGGCTTTGAGAGAAATCTATTTGTGCTTTGTCTTTGCCACGCATAACTATGTAATGAAATACAGAAACATTAACATTTTCCAAATTAATAAACAGTTTTATTCATTCTTGCCATTCTTATTTTTTTGCAATAACAATACATTAAATACAGAAGGCACTTACAAAAACAGTTAAATTATAGATGTGTTATTATATAAACTCATTAATAAGTCTTTGATAATAAAAAAAGAGTGACGAAGGACCAGAGATGACGGCACCCTTTGCTGCCTTTTTTAAAGGACATCTCAAATAAGTGTTAAAATCTACCGTGCTCTAACGTCTATCTACAATACAGTAAATACAGTATTCATCATTATCATTGTTATAATTGTAATGCCCTTTCTATGCTTTTACATGTATAACTTAATCTTCTGTTTAAAATATAGAAAGCATTCAACACAAACTTTTATTTTTATCTTTATCACTAGTCAGTGGTTCATTTCTCGTTTTTACATGTTAGGCTTTGTGGTTTCTTTGTGCAAGTCCTGGTACATCTCCATCAGACGAGTGGCCTCTCTCTGTCCTGACAGCAGTGCACCATGGGTAGTGGAATAGTATTTCCGATGGGTTGCTTCCCCCGCAAACAACACCTGAAGAGGCTAAGAGGGTGCAAGGTGCAGGAGGGGAAGATGAGTGGAAGAGTAGACAGGATGGAAGAGAGGGCAGACACGGAGAAGGGCAATTCAAATAAAACACAAACATCAGTAAATGTTGGGGTGACCCAACATACAGGTGCTGGTCATAAAATTAGAATATCATCAAAAAGTTGATTTATTTCAGTAATTCCATTCAAAAAGTGAAACTTGTATAATGTATACATTCATTCCACACAGACTGATATATTTCAAGTGTTTATTTCTTTTAATTTTGATGATTATAACTGACAACTAATGAAAACTACAAATTCAGTATCTCAGAAAATTAGAATATTGTGAAAAGGTTCAATATTGAAGACACCTGGTGCCACACTCTCATCAGCTAATTAACTCAAAACACCTGCAAAGGCCTTTAAATGGTCTCTCAGTCTAGTTCTGTAGGCTACACAATCATGGGGAAGACTGCTGACTTGACAGCTGTCCAAAAGACGACCATTGACACC